>CAWUFW010025257.1:0-47608 GCA_963921515.1 Calotriton arnoldi
TTTCTTGAATAATAGGCCAGTAGAAATGTTTGCAGATTCATGTTCCCCATTTACATTTCTTAATCATTCTGATTTCAAATATGTCTTGGGTACTTCAGGGATAGAAATGTGTAGCCAGACATATCTCCAGAAGGATATACCAAAGATCCCATCCCACTGGTGGGCATGATAAAAGTGCTTGTAAATTTTAAAGGCAGATCCACCGTGGGTAAAGTTTACGTTGTGTAGAAGGGTTCCAACCTTCTTGGTTGTCAACACCAGAAGGAGTTGGGCATCATACTGGACCCCAACAACAAAGGCCAAGTCATACTTGTCGAGGATGCTAATAGTGGAAGTAAACTGTGTAAGGAATTTCCTAAATTATTTGTAGATGACCTTGGATTGATGAAGGATTTCCAGCATAAGATAAAAGTAAAACAGGGAGCTAAACCTATTGTACACAAACCACGCCATGTTCCTCTCCTTATGAGAGAGCCCCTAAAAAAGGTATTAGATAAATTGTGTGAGATGGGTGTCATCCAACCCATAGAATCCTCTGAGTGGTTGGCACCCATCGTCATAGCAGCCAAAGCTAGCGGGGATGGTATTCGCCTCTGTGTAGACCTACGCAGCCTTAATAAGAGCATATGGGTAGAGAGATTTCCCCTCTGTGGTATCCTAGCTATGGATGCCTCCAGTTACCATAACACTGGAAGCATCCATAGCTAGGATACCACATGCCACACCCTCCCCAATATAAATGAGATGTTGAGCACCATGGGCAAGGCCGGACTGGCCATAGCGGGCACCGGGCATTTCCCCAGTGGGCCACCAGGGTGGGGGCTGGTTTTAGGCCCCTGGGGGGCCGTTTTTGTTACAGGGCCGTTTTCGCAGCATAGCTGCAATATCGGCCCCTGTAACAAAATCGGCTGAAACCGGCCCTGGCAATTAGCTAGGCCGTACCCCCAACCCCCCGGGGGCCGGCGAGCACTTTGCCAGGGCCGGTTTTGGTTCCCAGTCCGGTCCTGACCATGGGAGAGGCCAAAGTCTTCTCGGTCATAGACTTATCCATGGCATACCACCAAGTGGAACTTCAACCTGAGTCCAGACCATTAACGGCTTTCACTTTTCCTTTTGGGGCTTACATGTTCATGAGGATGCCTTTCGGACTGGCCTCTGCGGCGGCAGTCTTCCAGAAAATGATGCAACAAATCCTTAAAGGCATCACTAACACCCTATGTTTTCAGGACGACATACTTATCCATGGGTCATCAGATGAAGACCATGACCGTGTTTTCAAGGCTGTATGTGAGAGACTCTCGGATGCTGGACTTGCAGTCAAACCTGAGAAATGCAAAATTAGGGTGAGCTCGGTGGACTACCTTGGCCACACCATTTCCCAAGAAGGTTGTAGACCCAAACATAGTCTCATCCAAGATGTTAAGGGGGCAACTTACCCTAATAATAAAGAGGAGCTCAAATCCTTCTTGGGCCTTATTGAATATATGGCCAAGTTTGTAATTTCTGACAAATGTGAAGGGTTACGTGAATTACTGAGAAAAAACAAAGAATTCATATGGGAAGAAGAACACAGCTTATTGGTAAACAAGTTAAAGGAGGAGATTATCGCCTCTCCAGCGCTGGGGTCTTTTGATCCTAAGAAGAAAACTATGTTAACCACTGACGCATCCAATAAGGGTTTGGGTGCCTCATTATCCCAGAGAGGGGAGGAGGGTGAAACCATCATAGCCTTTGCTTCCCGGTCCTTGAGCCCAGCTGAACAGAATTACTCGGTTATCGAGAGAGAAGCATTAGCATGCTTTTGGGCTGTCAACCATTTTAAATTCTATCTGTGGGGTACCAAATTTACCATCTGTACTGACCATAAGCCGTTAACATTCATGTTCTCCTCCAAGAAGGTTCAGTGTGGCTCTCCACGCATATCCAAGTGGGTCCTTGGGCTGGAAAACTTTTGCTTTAAAGTAGAGTACTTGCCTGGGGTAGAAAATATTGTGTCAGATTACCTGTCAAGGTCCCCATTAAATCTACCTTCCCAAGAAGAAAACTTAGATGTACCCATCCTTGCCATACAACTTCCGTCCTTAACTGAAGAGGAATGGGAAGTGAACATGAAGAAGGATGCCAGCATGTGTACCCTCAAGAACCTAATTGTGAATGGGTGGCCTGAAAAATGTAGTGATGTTGATGACAAAATGAAAGAGTTTTGGGAGGTAAGATTTGAGTTGCCTCTTTTAGATGATAAAGTGTATCGTAATGAGAAAATTGTTCCTCCTTCTGACCTCCGTAAGAAAATAATAGATCTAGCCCATGAAGGACACTTGGGCAGAAGCATCACAAAAAATAAAGTAAGATCTTGCTTCTGGTTCCCCAAAATGGATTTGATGGTGGAGCAAAAGGTCAAGGAGTGTATCAGCTGTGCAAGGAGTGACAAGAGTAAAATCTTGCATAGGGTTCCATTGTCTCCTGTAGAGGTACCGGTCACTCTATGGTCCAAACTAGCTATTGACATAATTGGTCCCATGGAGAGTCTGGGACCCCAAAGGAGATTTATGTTTGTTCTAGTGGACTACACTTCCCACTGGATAAGCTTCAAATTCACACCATCTACCACTACAAGCAACCTTATTGCATTCTTAAAAAGTGGTTTTTGCAATGAAGGTATTCCAGCTGTTTTAGTTACAGACAATGGTGTACAATTTACATCCGAGGAGATGAAGGAGTTTTTAAGGGATTTGAATATTAAACACGAGAAAACTGCACTCTACTGCCCCAAGGCCAATGGCCTAGTAGGAAGAACAATTGCATGACAAAGGAACAAATCCAACTTGCAATCACTAACGGGCACAAGGTGGATGACTCCCTTAGAGAATGTGTATGGGCATACCGCACGGCACCTAATCTTGTCACAGGGGTGTCCCCATTCATTTCTTTAAGGGGAAGAGAGGCGAGCACCAAAATGAACCCTAGATGGCTAAATGGAGGTAAGAGTGTCATAACCAATGGCTGGGAATGTCACAAGAAAACTCTACGGCACCAATTGAGGTATAAGAGTTGGTATGATCAGAAACATGGTGTGAAGGGACACAACCTTGAGGAAGGTAACTCTGTACTGGTAAAGAGACCCACCAAAGGACATATCGGTCAAAGCAAATTCCAACCTCCTCAAAAATTAGTCGGAGTAGGCAGAAATGTGGTTCGCCTTGAGAATGGACAAACATGGAGTGGTGACAGACTTGTAAATGTAACATGATTTTCCCTATATAAGGGAGATGTGTTGTAATCTGTCTTGTATTTACTCTGCTGCCCCTTTATTTCCTTCCCTTTCCCCTTTGGTTCCTTCCCTCTTTACCCCTTTCCCTGGGCAGCAAATGGAATGTTCCCTGTGGAGGTCAATTAGAATGTTGGTGCTCTCAGGCATTTGAGGAGAGTGGATGACCAGAATAAAGAAGCTTCTAACTTACCTGGTGTGGACCTCCGTTATTTCAACTTTTAACACCCACCTAGACAATAAGTCTTGAACAGTAGCAATTTCATAGATGCTTATAGCAATCTCTCTTGGAGTGTCAATGGTTGTTGTTCAAATGATCCACAATATGTCTTGGTTGAATGACATTTTTATTATTAGTATTTACCTGGAATCCGAGGAATTCTAGCTCTTGTGTTGGAACCATGATAGATTTCTCTATATTTATGATGAATCCCAGATTTTGAATAAGATCTACAGCCATTTGTAAGTGTTTCTGAATTTCTATTTTGTCCTGAGACATAATGAGAATATCGTCTAGGTAAATAATTAGACGAACTCCTCTCTCTCTGAGGTAACTCACTACTGGATGAAGGACTTTGGTAAAACACCAAGGGGCTGAGGAGAGGCCGAAGGGGAGACAGAGGAACTGATAAAGAGTTCCCTTCCAAGTAAAACAAAGGTACTTTTGGCTGTCCTCGTCCATGGGTATTGTAAAATAGGCATCTTTGAGATCCAATTTTACTAGCCAGTCCCTGGCCTGCAAAATGTCTCTCAAAAGATGGATCCCCTCCATCTTGAAATGTCTGTAAGTTAGGAACTTGTTTAGGTATTTTAGGTTTATGACAGGACGCCAACCTTTGTCCTTCTTTTTGACAAGGAAAATAGTACTTATAAAACCCTTTGAAATCTCGGATAAAGGAATCTTTATGAGGGCTCCCTTGTCTAACATCTGGGAAATCTCTAGTTCTATTAGTTTTGAATTCTCCAAGTCTAGAGTCATCTCCCTTGGAATCTTGATTTGAAAAGGTTGTTCCCAAAATTCTATTTTGAAGCCAACTTTAGTTTCTAGAACCCAAGGATCTTGTGTAATCCTTAACCAATTGTGTGCAAAGTGTTTCAATCTTCCTCCCACCTTTGAAAGGGAAGAAGAAGTTGGGCTTACCTTGGTAACTTTGATTTGAAGATCTGGGTTTCCCGCCACGGGATCTTGAACTCCTCCCTCTCTGAGGGTAGAAATTTGAGTTTGATCGAAAGCCTCTGTTGAAGTGAGAGGAACCTCTCTGGTCTTGGGGTAGAAATGGGACCTATAGGTGTTGCGGCTGACAGGCAGTCCCCTCCTGACAGCCCTTCCAAAAAGTGGGCGACCCCCAAAAACTCTCCGCATGCTGGACTGAGCCTTGCTAAAAGCATTGAAGGTGGAGACATATTTGCCCAAAGATTTCACAAAGTTATCGCCGAATAGGAGCCCTTTGGTATCACTCATGTCTTCCTTAGAAGACAGGTCAGCAAGTTTAGGGTTCATTCTTAAGAGAACCGCTTTACGACGTTCCGTAATTAGATTTGCGTTGGCATTACCAAGAAAATAAATCGCACGTTGCGACCAACCCCTCAAAAGATCAATATTGACTGGAATGTTATTGGCTCTTGCTTCTTCAGTCATATCCAGAATCTAGGATAAGGGTCCAAGGACATCAAGAAGTTTGTCTTGGCACTACTTCAAGCATTTTTCTATCCCTTTCCTGGGATCCTTACCGAATTTAAAGAGAAAGGTAATCAACTCTGGATCGAGATTGGGGGTGTTGCACACCTTGTCCTCAGAGGAGGGTCTAGGACACTCATTACGTAAAAGGTTGCGAGTTTCTCTGTCCAGAGATTTCTTCACCCATTGAGATAAATATTTGCTAACGTGGTCCATTGGCCACCATTCAGAACTGCGGGGATGTCGGATAGATGTAGGATTAAACATTTCTCCTCCGAGGGGGTCCTTAATTGAGGAAGAAGTGGAAGGTTGTTCCAAATCTTCATCCAGATTATCAAAGGTATTTTGAGGATCGAAAATAAATTTGTCCATGTTTAAGTCCTCATAATCTAAGGTTTCAGAATGGGAATTATAGGAATCATCGAAATCATTTGTACCATGAAGGTTACTTCTTTCTCTCATGCCGCTACGGGCAACTTTCCTCAATGTCCCAAGATGTTGGGATTTATCTTTTGTGCTGCTATGAGCACCATCATCTATTGTAGCGCGAGGGCTACCTAAATCATCAGCATGGGTTAATGCTTCCTTCAAATGTTTCCTTTTCTGGGAAACCTTCCCTCTTTTTAGGGGGCCAGAGGTAGTAGGGGAGTCTCCGTCAGAGAGAGAAAAATAAATCTCCTCAACAGGAGACACCCTCTTCCTCTTAGTTAAAGCGGCATCAACCGCTTCTTTAACTGAAGATCTGAGCTCTTCCTCAAGGAACCTCTTAAGGCTCTCACCCATAAGCGCCTCCTTGGGGGGCTGTTGTGGGTTATTGATATCCATTTTCTTTAAAGAGAGTAGTTATAGATAGATGACAAAGGATTGCCACAAGGCTTACTCACGGTTAATGAGGGGCTTATTCGGGGGTTGTACACCCTTATTATCAAAAATACAGGGATATTCTTTCCCTTAAATCCGACTCAGATTCCTCTAGGAATAAAATCCTTGAATAAATAGCAATGTTATAACAAACGTCCACCAGGTGGTGATCGCGTTGTTTAAAAAGACAAAGAGCAAGCACAGGAGGCCTCCGACTCAGTCAGGCACCGTTACGTGCTCGAGCAAGGAGCCGTAACCATAACAAAGTGCCTCCGAGTCGGAGAAGTCCGTGCCTCGCGTCACTAAGGACGCGTATGTGTATTAAGGCAACGCGTCACTAAGGGCGCGTGAAATGACTAAGGCGGTGACTCGCTCTCGCGTCTCCCAGCAGGTTGCTAGGAGACGCGAGCCAAATCGAATCACGCAGAGTGATTCCTTCGTTTTTTTTTATTGAATAGGAAAAAGGGGAACAAGGTAAAAGGAAGCCACAAAAAGGGCTTAGTCAAAAGAAATAGACAGCGGAAGCCATGGACAGGCGACGCGTCATGAAGCAGAGCCGGTAAGCGGCGTATCTATTAAACCAATCGCGATAAAAAGGTCTTAAAGAAAAGCGATTAAATAAGACAGCTACAGATACCTACCATACCCCGCCATAAATTGGACAGGGTTAGAAATAACTGAAAGGGAAAAGGTTAATACAAGTATTAACAAATATTAATAGCAGGAGATAAATATCAGACAATAAAGCAATGATATAATATCAAAATACTACAGAATAAAGCAGTATTATAAAAAAATAGAACAATAAGCTAGCGATCGTTGCCACAAATGTAAGAGATACTTAGCTGTGTCAGGAGCAGCGAACAAAATAGGAAGATTGGAGTGTGCACTGTCTTCTTATGATGTTATGAATGTTCTTTATTTTATGATGTATTAACATTCTTTAAAGGGCTGCATGTTTGGGCAGCAAATAAAAGTATTTGCAGGCCTTTCTAGTCTAGTCACACCAGTAGAAATATAACAAATATTACTATGATTATCTGTTTATTTATTGTTTTTGTCTTTGTTTTTTTATGTTCAGTTAAATTAACTTCCCAAACCTTACATGTTATGAATTGTGGGAAGTCTGTAGGTAGCCGAGGGCACACTACTCAGACTGTCAGCTTCACATTTTCTTTTTTAAACAAGCATTGTCAAAACCAATAGGTCTTGCCTAGGAGAGCTATTGGCTTTGGCAAAAATGTGTAGCCATGCTGCAGATGCTGTACAGCATGGCCCAATTTTTTTTTTTTTAAAGGGCTGTCATGGCACGTTTTTTTAATTATTTACATCTGTGTGCTCCCCTAGCCCTTCTGTCCTCTCCACCTTCGGCTATCCTCTCCCCCACCTGAATCCTTCTCTCCTGCCCCCCTCCGGTTTGCCTCTTCCGCATTGGGGAGCAAGCACATGGACGACAGAGGTTGGGTGGGAGGTGCAGGGGCAAACACAAGGACAACAGAGGGTGGGTGGGAGCGGACGGGGCAAGCACGCAGACAACTTACAGCAGGGGGTGAGTGGGAGGGGCTGCGGGAAGCACACGGACAATGAAGGGTGGGGGAGGCCAGGGGAAGCACATAGACAATGGAGGGTGGGCGGGAGTGGCTCAGGCAAGCACACAGAAAACAGAGAGAAGGCAGGAGTGTCTGGGGAAGCAAGCGGAGAAGCCAATGGACAACGGAGTGTGGGCAGAAGGGGCTTGCAGGAGCACAGAGACAGCGGATAAGGAAAAGTATGCAGTTAAGGGAGAATGGGCAGGAGAGGCTGGGGCAAGCACACAGACAACGCAGGAGTGGCTGGGGAAGTGCACATACAACATAGGGTGGGCAGGAGAGGAATAGGTGAGGAACATGGAGAAGTACACGAGGTACACAGCTGAAAAACAGAAAAAAGTAGGAACTGAAAAAAGTAAGCACTGGAAGAACATAGTAATGCGTCCATGCTCCAGGGAGGGACAAACACAAAAAGAGGAAGGAAAATCTATGGAAGCTGACGAATTAGAAGCAACCAAATGAGAGCAGCAATGAAGCCAAGCAACAGTAATTATTGGGCGGGCTCTAAGCCCACTGTAAGGAAACAAAATGTCTTGCAACAGTCAATGCAAAAGAGGCCTAAAAATGTTGTAAGGTTTGCAAAATAAGAAGCTCACAAGGTTTAATTTTTTTAATTTTTTTTTTTAATGAAGAGGACAGTTTCAGTTGGACTTTGTAGCAATGGCAAATTGTTCCCACTGCTTTCAAGGGCAGTAAAGGCCATTAAGCGGTCTCCCGGGTCCCATTATTAGAGCCCACCTACAAGCTGAATACTGCCCCAGCGGCCCTGCACTTGTCCCTGTAACTCCAGCACCCCTCAAGCCATCACTCGCCAGAGTTCCTCTCCTTGGCATCCCAACCTCTCTCTGACCTTCCTTGGGACATTCATTTCCAGGAAAATCCAAAAGTTGGCGGTACTCAGGAATAATTGGCGCACCACAAAGACCCAAAGTTTCGCAAATGTGCTGCACTATGAAAGCAGAGATCAAACCTTCTCCCAGTCATAGTTGTAAACAGAGCTTGAAATGGAAAAATAGAAGTGCAGGTACTCTGTAACAGAGTAGTAGCTGCTTGGCTCTGAGAAGTGCCGGTACTCTCCAATTAAAAGTATTACGTCTCTCTTGAGAAGTGCCGGTACTCTCCCTCTCAAAATAAAAAAGTGCCGGTGCTCAGTACCGGACACTACCAGCCCATTTCAAGCACTGGTTGTAAATCCTTTTATATGTTTTTTCAATCCAGAATGCATTAGAACCAGGTCCGGTGACAATTTTTGCCGAAATTACTGTCAATCCACCAAATAATAGAAAAACAAGTCTGCGCGCGCCACAATGGGGTTTCCTACCCCGGATTTCCCCTAAAAGTTAGGAATGCCTATGACCCGCGGTGCACCATGGGTAGTTTACTGCATCAGCCGCAATGAACGGAGGAAGGCTTGAAAGAGAAGCCTTCATACTGCGGATTATTTACGGACTCTTCCAAAATATTCAGTGCTCAGGCGGCTGGACTTAATTTCCCAAGACTGTGGTTTATGCCCGAGTCCCTCAAAAAGGAGATAATTGGTTCACGTTTTTGCTTTAAAAATTCAAGAGCAAGTTGACTACAGAAGGAGCTGCATGTCAAGCTCACGCTGTGTACATTTTTTGCTGAGCAAATAGCAGAGCTGGCAAAAGCATCATCTTGTAAGGCGCATAAATATTCATGAAAGACCCTTACAAAAAGCCCTACGTGTGCCGCTTACTGCACGGCCAGGCCTAATGAGATGTTTTGTTAAGGGGGGGGGCCGTGCCTTTAAGTGCAGAGGAGCCGCGTGCTGTGTTTGCAGAGAATCATGCGTGCCCTATTCAGAGGTCGAAGATCTTTAGGCAGGAAGTGCTTCCCAAATGTTAGAGTTCACTGTCTCATCAGTATGTGTCGACTAACAGAGACTGATGGGGGGCCATAAAAGGACACATGTGTCTGTGTTTGTTAAACATTATTGGGAGATATGGGACGTTCATTCGAGTTATTTTGGGGTTTTCTTGATCACAGAATCATAATGTTGCTTTAATGGTGGGGAAGAGTATTCTGTTGGTAGGTTCTGGCCCAGGGCCACTTGAGTTATGCAATTCTATGGCTGTTGCATTTCCCGCATAATTATGTATTTGGCGCACTTGCCACGTAATCCATCAACTTCTGCGTACTTTTCAGATTTGTAACCAAAAAAATTGCTTCTAGCTCAAATGGACCCAAAGTTAATTAAAAAAATGCTATCACAGGTGATGCCGTGTAGTGGCAGGTGTTTTATCACTCAGAGGCAGGTCTTCTTTCAGTTGCTGATTCCTGTAGTTATGAGTTCAACTGAAGTTAATGATGTGAAACGTTAGTCCGCTGTATTAATTTGTGTAAATAACACAAATAGTTTAGAAATACAGTTTAAAAATGTGCAAAATTATGCACTATAATTTGCAGTTTCTTGACAGAAAATGTATTCAACCTGCCACATAGTTTGGGCTTCCTTCCCCATAAATCCAGTGGCCCTGGTCCTGGCTCCAGAGCAGAGGGTGGGGTGGTCCCTGCACGGTCAGTTTAGGAATGACGGCTTTGTCTCTGTTCCCCTATCCGCAAGACGTGGCACTTGGGAATGTTGCAACTGCCTGCTATAAGGGTACATAGCTAGTGAAATAAACCAAGGCGAAACCTCTCCCGATGTCTGATAAAGTTATACTGTTAGTGACATTGTCTTTAGATCCTAGTATTTTGAGCTTTTTTGTGGGACAGTAAAACATTGCTTGATTCTGGGCTGAAATTATTTTGCTCCACAAGTTGGGAGAGGTGCCCTGCTAGCCAGAAAAGGGACAGGGTCAGTATATAATAAAAACAAAAAGGGGTCCCTTTTGTATTACTCACTCTTACTACCAATCATTTAAACTAATTTTGAATGGCATTGTTGGGCACCAATATACCTTTGATTCCAATCACTCCACTGTCTAAACACTGAACACAATTATATGTAAAGATGTCTCATTCATGTAAAATAAATACTTTCTAATACAAAATATTCTTTCTGTAATTCTACCCTAATAAAATATCTTAAAGTTCATACATAGAAACATCATCAATACTTTTCATTATTCAATAGAATTTAGTATAAAAACACAAATCTATAATTAACAAGCATTGGAAATGCAATAGGTCTCGCATTTGTTGGAGCTGGAGCTATTGGCATTGTAAATGGCAATGTTTTGTACTTTGCAATAGGTCTTGTATTTGTTGGAGCTATTAACATTGTAAATGGCAATGTTTTTTATTTATCCTTGGGGTTTTATATAGCGCGAACTTAATAGCCTCAGTTGTGAATTTCGATTCATCAAAGTTTTGTGAGCCCTGAAATTTGCACAAGTAAAGTGCTAACAGTATAAATATGGGCACTGTTTAATAAACGAAGCCACTGCAATACAAGAGCAAACGTGACCGAGTGACTGCTTCTGGGTTGACGGAGTTGCTTACAGTCACTGCCCGTTAAAGCTAGCTAGCCCGCTACTATGAGTTTATCAAACTTAATGCTATGTTTTCTTATGTTATGTTCTGCTATGCTATGTTATGCTATGCTATGTTTTGTTATGCTATGCTATGTTTTGTTATGCTATGTTTTGTTGTGTTTTGTTATGCTATGCTTTTTTTTGTTATGCTATGCTGTTTTGTTATGCTATGTTTTGTTGTGTTTTGTTTTGCTATGCTATGCTTTGTTTTGTTATGCTATGCTATGTTTTGTAATGCTATGCTATGTTTTGTTGTGTTATCCTATGCTATGTTTTGTTATGCTATGCTATGCTTTGTTATGCTATGCTATGTTTTGTTGTGTTTTGTTATGCTATGCCATGTTTTGTTGTGTTTTGTTATGCTATGCTTTATGATGCTATGCTTTGTTTTGTTATGCTATGCTTTGTTTTGATATGCTGTGCTATGTTTTGTTGTGTTATGTTATGCTATGTTTTGTTATGCTATGCTATGTTGTGTTTTGTTATGCTATGCTATGTTTTGTTGTGTTTTGTTATGCTATGCTATGTTTTGTTGTGTTTTGTTATGCTATGCTTTGGTATGCTTTGTTATGCTATGCCATGTTTTGTTGTGTTTTGTTATGCTATGCTATGTTTTGTTGTGTTTTGTTATGCTATGCTTTGTTATGCTATGCTATGCTTTGTTATGCTATGCTTTGTTTTGTTATGCTATGTTTTGTTATGCTATGCTATGTTTTGTTGTGTTTTGTTTTGCTATGCTATGCTTTGTTATGCTATGCTTTGTTATGCTATGTTTTGTTATGCTATGCTATGTTTTGTTGTGTTTTGCTATGCTATGTTTTGTTATGCTATGCTATGTTTTGTTGTGGTTTGTTATGCTATGCTATGTTTTGTTGTGTTTTGTTATGCTATGCTATGTTTTGTTGTGTTTTGTTATGCTATGCTATGTTTTGTTGTGTTATGCTATGCTTTGTTATGCTATGCTATGTTTTGTTGTGGTTTGTTATGCTATGCTATGTTTTGTTGTGTTTTGTTATGCTATGCTATGCTTTGTTTTGTTATGCTATGCTTTGTTTTGTTATGCTGTGCTATGTTTTGTTGTGTTATGCTATGTTTTGTTACGCTATGCTATGCTTTGTTATGCTATGCTATGTTTTGTTGTGTTTTGTGATGCTATGCTATGCTTTGTTATGCTATGCTATGTTTTGTTATGCAATGGTATGTTTTGTTATGCTATGCTTTGTTGTGTTTTGTTTTGCTATGCTATGCTTTGTTATGCTATGCTATGCTATGCTTTGTTATGCTATGCTATGTTTTGTTATGCTATGCTATGTTTTGTTGTGTTATGCTATGCTATGTTTTGTTATGCTATGCTATGCTTTGTTATGCTATGCTATGTTTTGTTGTGTTTTGTTATGCTATGCTATGTTTTTTTGTGTTTTGTTATGCTATGCTATGTTTTGTTGTGTTTTGTTATGCTATGCTATGTTTTGTTGTGCTTTGCTATGCTATGTTATGTTTTGTTGTGTTATGCTATGTTTTGTTATGCTATGCTATGTTTTGTTTTGTTATGCTATGCTATGATTTGTTATGTTGTGTTGTGTTAGGCTAGGCTATGTTATGTTTTGTTTTGTTATGCTATGCTACGCTATGTTTTGTTATGCTATGCTATGTTTTGTTTTGTTATGCTATGCTATGTTTTGGTGTGTTTTGTTTTGTTATGCTATGTTTTGTTATGCTATGCTATGCTTTGTTTTGTTATGCTATGCTATGTTTTGGTGTGTTTTGTTATGCTATGCTATGTTTTGTTATGCTATGCTATGTTTTGTTTTGCTATGCTATGCTTTGTTATGCTATGCTATGTTTTGTTTTGTTATGCTATGCTATGTTTTGTTGTGTTTTGTTATGCTATGCTATGTTTTGTTATGCTATGCTATGTTTTGTTGTGTTTTGTTATGCTTTATGCTATGCTATGCTTTGTTTTGTTATGCTATGCTATGTTTTGTTGTGTTTTGTTATGCTATGCTATGTTTTGTTGTGCTTTGCTATGCTATGTTATGTTTTGTTGTGTTATGCTATGTTTTGTTATGCTATGCTATGTTTTGTTTTGTTATGCTATGCTATGATTTGTTATGTTGTGTTGTGTTAGGCTAGGCTATGTTATGTTTTGTTTTGTTATGCTATGCTACGCTATGTTTTGTTATGCTATGCTATGTTTTGTTTTGTTATGCTATGCTATGTTTTGGTGTGTTTTGTTTTGTTATGCTATGTTTTGTTATGCTATGCTATGCTATGTTTTGTTTTGTTATGCTATGCTATGTTTTGGTGTGTTTTGTTATGCTATGCTATGTTTTGTTATGCTATGCTATGTTTTGTTTTGCTATGCTATGCTTTGTTATGCTATGCTATGTTTTGTTTTGTTATGCTATGCTATGTTTTGTTGTGTTTTGTTATGCTATGCTATGTTTTGTTATGCTATGCTATGTTTTGTTGTGTTTTGTTATGCTATGCTATGCTTTGTTATGCTATGCTATGCTTTGTTTTGTTATGCTATGCTATGTTTTGTTGTGTTTTGTTTTGCTATGCTATGCTTTGTTATGCTATGCTATGTTTTGTTATGCTTTGCTATGTTTTGTTGTGTTATGCTATGCTATATTTTGTTATGCTATGCTATGCTTTGTTATGCTATGCTATGTTTTGTTGTGTTTTGTTATGATATGCTATATTTTGTTGTGTTTTGTTATGCTATGCTATGCTTTGTTAGGCTATGCTATGCTTTGTTTTGTTATGCTATGCTTTGTTTTGTTATGCTATGCTTTGTTTTGTTATGCTGTGCTATGTTTTGTTGTGTTATGCTATGTTTTGTTATGCTATGCTATGCTATGCTTTGTTATGCTATGCTATGTTTTGTTGTGTTTTGTTATGCTATGCTATTTTTTGTTGTTTTGTTATGCTATGCTATGTTTTGTTGTGTTTTGTTATGCTATGCTATGCTATGTTTTGTTGTGTTTTGTTATGCTATGCTATGTTTTGTTGTGCTATGCTATGTTTTGTTGTGTTTTGTTGTGCTATGCTATGTTTTGTTGTGTTTTGTGCTATGCTATGTTTTGTTGTGTTTTGTGATGCTATGCTTTGTTTTGTTATGCTATGCTATGTTTTGTTATGCTATGCTATGTTTTGTTGTGTTTTGTTTTGCTATGCTATGCTTTGTTATGCTATGCTATGTTTTGTTGTGTTATGCTATGCTTTGTTATGCTATGCTTTGTTATGCTATGCTATGTTTTGTTGTGTTTTGTTATGCTATGCTTTTTTGTGTTTTGTTTTGCTATGCTATGTTTTGTTGTGTTTTGTTATGCTATGCTAGGTTTTGTTGTGCTTTGCTATGCTATGTTATGTTTGGTGTGTTATGCTATGTTTTGTTATGCTATGCTATGTTTTGTTTTGTTATGCTATTCTAAGCTATGATTTGTTATGTTATGTTGTGTTAGGCTAGGCTATGTTATGTTTTGTTTTGTTATGCTATGCTATGTTTTGTTATGCTATGCTATGTTTTGTTTTGTTATGCTATGCTATGTTTTGGTGTGTTTTGTTATGCTATGCTATGTTTTGTTATGCTATGCTATGTTTTGTTTTGTTATGCTATGCTATTTTTTAGTGTGTTTTGTTATGCTATGCTATGTTTTGTTATGCTATGCTATGTTTTGTTTTGCTATGCTATGTTTTGTTATGCTATGCTATGTTTTGTTTTGTTATGCTATGCTATGTTTTGGTGTGTTTTGTTATGCTATGCTATGTTTTGTTTTGTTATGCTATGCTATGTTATGCTATGCTATGTTTTGTTTTGTTTTGTTATGCTATGCTATGCTTTGTTGTGTTTTGTTATGCTATGCTATGTTTTGCTATGCTATGCTATGTTTTGTTGTATTTTGCTATGCTTTGTTTTTTTATGCTATGTTATGTTTTGTTATGCTATGCTATGTTTTGTTGTGTTATGCAATGCTATGTTTTTTTATGCTATGCTATGCTTTGTTATGCAATGCTATGTTTTGTTGTGTTTTGTTATGCTATGGTATGTTTTGTTGTGTTTTGTTATGCTATGCTATGTTTTGTTGTGCTTTGCTATGCTATGCTTTGTTGTGTTATGCTATGTTTTGTTATGCTATGCTATGTTTTGTTTTGTTATGCTATGCTATGATTTGTTATGTTGTGTTAGGCTAGGCTATGTTATGTTGTGTTAGGCTAGGCTGTGTTATGTTGTGTTATGCTAGGCTGTGTTATGTTGTGTTAGGCTAGGTTGTGTTGTGTTGTGTTGTGTTGTGCTGTGTTGTGTTGTGTTGTGCTGTGTTGTGCTGTGTTTTGTTTTGTTATATTTTTGTTTTGTTATGTTTTGTTTTGTTATGTCATACTATGTTTTGTTATGTTATACTATGTTATGTTATACTATGTTTTATTATGCTATACTATGTTATGTTATGCTATACAATGTTATGTTTTGTTATGCTATGTTATGATTTGTTATGTTATGTTGTGTTAGGCTAGGCTATGTTTTGTTATGTTATGTTATGTTTTGTTAAGTTTTGTTAAGTTATGTTATGTTATGCTATGCAATGGTATGCAATGCTAGGCTATGTTATGTTATGTAATGGTATGTTATGTTATGTTATGTTAGGCTATGTTTTGTTATGTTATGCTGTTATGTTAGGCTAGGCTATGTTTTGTTATGTTATGCTATGTTATGTTGTATTAGGCTAGGCTAGGTTATGTGAAACACAGAGCAGAAAGGTAAGACATGTCACGTCACCAAACAATGCTTGCCTGCAACCCGAGCCTATTGTCGCCTTGAGCTGCGCGTGCAGTCCGCATTCGGGTCAATCTGAGCCATCATTAATGCAAGGAGACATTCGATACTTTTGGAATGCACGCGCTACAACTTGAAAGCTCGGTTCATGTGCTCCATTGATTGCAACTAATACTTGCGAGTATTTAACATGCTGACGGATGAGTACTTTTGTGATCTGGAATCCAAGCCAATACGTCATCAGTGCACAACTGCATTTAGGTATGACGGGAAAAGTAATTGCTGCCTTGGCAGGAAAACACAGAGTCTGTCGGGATCCCCCTGTCCTCCCCGTGACCCCTGTGCCTCTGAGTTCCGTGCCTGCTTCACAGCTGTTGTGAAGACTTTTCTTATCTGCTTGTTAAATAAACAAGCAGATAAGAAAAGTCTTCAGGACAGCCGTGAAGCAGGCGAGCCAGTCCGGGTGGGCCGGACAAAAAAGGGAAAAGGAGGCACCCTAGAAACCTTATTTCCAATGGCAGCCCACCGTTTATCATAAACGGTGATGCAAGCCAATGGGAATAAGGTGCGGGGCTTCAAGCCCTCTTCTGAAAGTACTCATCTGCAATAAATCTCGCCGGGCGTGGCAGCGCATGCGCTGCCACGCCAGGCGAGACCTCAAAAGCAGTAGCATGAAATGTCCTAATTGTTACACATTTGTGTCACAGATTGTCGACGCAGCGTTTCGGCAGATATAGCTTGATACACCCCACCTTCTTCAGGACAAGATATTTAAAACAGAAGTTTATCTTTAGGCCTATTACTTTATTCCACCACCTTCTTTTTCAGACTATTCAGGATGGTTCTCGAGATATTATTCTTTAATCTTTAATCCTCTTCATTCCAATAATTGCGGGTATATATTGTTTTTCACTCCCACTCGTTTTTAGCGGGAAGAGAACTCCTCCAATGGGATTAACGGGTATGTCCCTTAGTATAACACTATTGTATTGTATTCAATATTCACATCTTTTTATTGGATTTATTCTCTCAGGGCAGGACCTCTCTGTTTCTGTTCAGAAGTGTTTCATGCCACAACGTACCCACGTACCCGTCCTCTGGATCGGTGATTGTTCGTATAAAGATGTATAAACATGAACAATCACCCGATCGAGAGGACGGATACGCGAAATTCTCAGAGAACGAAAGGGAATACGGAAGATAAGAATCCCGCAACGTTGTGGCATGAAACACTCCTGAACAGAAACAGAGAGGTCATGCCATGAGAGAATAAATCCAATAAAAAGATGTGAATATTGAATACAATACAATAGTGTTATACTAAGGGACATACCCGTTAATCCCATTGGAGGAGTTCTCTTAAATAAATGAGACATCTTTACATATAATTGTGTTCAGTGTTTAGACAGTGGAGTGATGGAATCAAAGGTATATTGGTACCCAACAATACCATTCAATATTAGTTTAAATGATTGGTAGTAAGAGTGACTGAAATAATTTTATACAGATTTACAGTGAGCTTTATCAAATAGCATGTTGTGTGTAGATTACTGCAGAGATTGTTTCTATTAGATGGTGTAGTACATTCAAATATCATTGGTGGCCCGTGGTATTGATTGTGAGGGGTGCAATGACTGGATACATTACGGGTCTGAACATTAAATTGCCTTGGAAATTGATAGATAATTTGCTGATATGCTCTGAAGAACAGGGATATCCCTCCTGTGCACAGCTTTGTTGCTTTACCTCCAGTTTTGCGCTTTATAAGTACACACAGAACAGAATGTCCTTGCAGGAGTTTGCGTTGTTATATTTTGAAGTCATTTCTTGTCTGCAGCATACTCCTGTGGCTCATCATGTATACAGGTAGAGCACTGCACGCACATTAGGACAATGGTAGAATTTCTATAGGAACAGATGGCCATATCATACAAGTGGCTTCATATTTAGGGCTTCTGGTTACAGCCCCTTCAGGACCCTGTGGTTTTCCATTAGCGCATGGGCCAAGTGGGCTACGGGAAGGAAGAGGGTGTTAGCTTCAAGTACACCATCTATTCGAGTTCTGCGGCTCTCTCGCCTTCTTTGCTAAACTGAAGATCTTGATAGGATTAATGAAAATGTGAAGAAGCCAGAGGATTGGCTGGAAGCAAGAACTGGTCCAGAGGTGGCCCTTCGTTTGTGTGAGCGGTGGAAACACTAGGCCTTAAGAAGGGAGCATAAAGGTCTTTCTTGCTGGGGTAGAGAAAAAGGACCTCTTTGTTGTCGCTGTTAAAGCCTGAAATACGTGGACTCCGCTCAGTGTGTATAAGGTAGGGCAGCTGGAGAACAGCACTGTTTACACAATGAGCCACCATTTTGTTGGGTAATTAGAATTTTGAATGGAGGCTACAGATACAGGTGAGAACATAAAGCACCGACAGTGGAGATCGCCGAGGCATAGAAAAACGGATTATTTTTTTTGTTTAAATGTTTTGGTAATTATATGCCAGTCTGTCAACGCCTACGTCGGTAATACCGAGCGTTGGTTTATCATTATTTTTTTTCTTCTTTTAAGTGTGCCCTTTATTGCCAATTTCAATGCTGTTCAAACAATCATAGTTAAATCAGGCGTAGCTAATTAGCAGTACGACAATTAAATAATGCAACAGAAGTTCGCCAGGGCCGCGCGTTGTTCATTTTGAAGTTTTCCCTTTGAAGTGGAAGCTGTAAACATTTCTTTCTCTCTCTATCTGGCCGTGGGTGGCTAGGGTTGTTTTTCTGTCTAATAATTTTGTCGTTTTCGAATTAACATTCATGGGCCAAGTGCTCGGGCATAGAGAGGATCTCTCTTTAAGCACCCCCACCCCCACCCGTTCGCTGCTTTTTGTTTTGAGCACAGTAGGGTTTTGAACCAAAATGCACATTAATGATTTTTTAGAGATGGTGTTATTTCCTGATTAGGTGTTTTGCTGAGGGTGAAATAACAGAATCACTGGCATGCGTCAAGTATTGTATCGTAATTGCATTTATATAGCGCTTACTACCCCTGACGAGGCGTCGAAGCGCTTTTTTGGCGAGTAGCACGCTACTCCGGAACCCATAAAGGATTAGTGTTGAATTAGTATAATGAAATAGGAAAGTAATTTGAGTGGTGGATAGGTTAGTCAGTTATTTGGATTCAGAAGGATAGCAGAGGGATAGAAGAGGTAAAAAGGTTTGCATTTATATAGCGCTTGTTACCCCTGATGGGGTGTTGAAGCACTATTTTGGCGAATAGCACGCTACTCCGGAACCCATAAAGGATTAGTGTTGAATTAATATAGTGAAATATGAAAGTAATTTGAGTGGTGGATATGTCATTCAGTTATTTGGATTGAGAAGGGTAGCGGAGGGATAGAAGAGGGGAAAAGGTTTGCATTTATATAGCGCTTGTGAGAAAGGGTGCTTTAAAGAAAGAGCTCTGTGCATTACATCTGCATTATATTTGCAGTAACCAGCTCCAAAACGCCACAGGCTAAACCTAATCAAAATGCTGATATAAAAGTCAGCTCCTGCTACCTACCCTTGCAGTCAATGGCATACGCTAATTATAGTGAGAAACCCTGATGTATTTAGGTAGCTCTGTGCATAGCATAGAAAAGCAGCACCTTGCTTTAATACCTTAGAGACTAAAACCAAAAATGCTAATGCAAACTCAACTCCAACACTTCCTACCTTTAATAAATAATAGGCCTACTTAGGTCACCCGCCCCCAAGCCCTCTGAGACCAAACAAAATCTACCCAGGCAATCCCATAAACAATCCTTATCCCGTAACCTCCTTCTGTTGCCTACTGGTTTTCCACCCTTCCCAAGATCTACCTAACTAATAATGCCCAGCTTTGAACCAACCTTTTCTATCTTCAGTCTGGCTTGAGCTCATGCACATATCTGAACGTATCCGCCTTCTATAGCCTATCGGCTCGGGAATCGGTCTTTACAACGCAGGCTAAGCCACACCTGTCGTTTCCCTGCAAGTGCAACCACACTTGCCTTAGCCGCGCATGTGCCTTAACTACGCATATGCACGGTCTAGATGCTGGAATGGGCGGGCCCACGAACAGGAAGGATCGGGAGAGGACGCAGTGAGGTAAGTGGGGCTGGGGTGGGTTTTGGGGGATAGTTTTTAAGGGTGGGGGTAGTTTTTAGGTCTGGGGTCGGGTTGTTTTCAGGGGTTGGGGTGGTCGGGGAAGTTTTTAGGGCTCAGGGAGATCAAGGTAGTTTTTAGGGCTAAGTGGGGTGGGGGGGGGTCAGGGTCGTTTTTAGGGCTCAGGGTAGTTTTTAGGCCTACGGTGGGTCAGGTTAGTTTTTTGGCCTGTTCACACAGTAAGCAGGACAACTTCCCCATGACTTCCTGACCCATTAATTACCCTGCAATAGTCTTCAAATAGCAAATAACAAACCCTTCAGCCAGGAAATTCCTACTCTGAGATGTTTTTTCGTTCCCCTAACTCAGTACTTTTTGGTGAACTCATAGCCCATCAAATCAACTCTAACTCTATGATAAACTTCCAATATTTCCTGAATAATTAAGACATATAGCTCATTGCCTTTGAGTGAAACTTGCACTCTCGCCTTTAACGAAATAAAGCATCTTATATTTGATGTTTCTATTGTTTTTATTGAGGTTTACCAATATCTATAACATTTTCAACCAACAACATCAAAGCAGATACAGACCATAGGCTATCACTGTGTGACACCAATAAAGCCAAACCTCTCAACACACTTTACTGTGCCATATAACACCAAGCTTGAGATACTTAGCTTCTCATCTAAGTCTGGGAAGGAAGACTTAGAAATGGGGCAACAGAGAGAGGGATAATTGAAATAAATGAATAGGACTGGAAACGAAAGGGGAAGGCAGAGAATTGAATTGGATAGTGCACATTAGTTCCAAACACAACTATCTAGGATTAACACCAACTTCGCTACACTTCAAAGACCATAAGCGCCTTGGAAGTTCTCCAACCAGGGTTACTGATATGCTGGGTTGTCCATGACTCATCAATTTCCCTGTCATGTGGTGTCTTTGAAGGTTCTAAGGAGGATTGCTCTGCCCCAGCCTGGACAAAGACATAAGACTTTCTGTTTCTCATGAAGTGCAAAGAGGCAGGGAAGTACGCCGATGCAGAGACTCCTCATTGTTCCTGGCCTTTACAAATCAGGTGCATCTTCTTCCTCCTTGTCTGTGTAGCAGAGGTGAGGTCAGGGAAAAAGATATTCCACTGTCCTTCCACTTCGAAATTCTGCATGAGTGGCCACCCCTCTTCAAGACTGGTTTGCAAAGATCTGGGCCACGCAACACTACAATGATGTTAAATCCTGCTCTTGTGGTTGGGGAATCGGCAGTCTTAAAGGGGAGCAGGTATGCTTGTTTAATCAAGGAATCTCCATCATGGTCAGAAGAGGCAAGGTGTTCCCCGAAGGAGGATTCCGTTGCCTCTGTTACAGATGTGTCACCACTGATCGTGGGAAAGCCCAGCACACATATCTATGCCCTATGCCTAAGATTCTCCAACAATTCAACTCTTATTGTGCACCAACATTATTCTAGTTTCAATCGTCGGTCTCTTTGTCTTCTCCTCTGCACAACTTAACTGGTTTTCCACTTGCATCAATCTGGAACTCAGACCATTTCATGATTACCCCATCATGGATGATTTACTTTCCATCAGAGTTATGTGAGTTTCCACTGCCGCTGTGACCTTCTCTTCTGTGCCCAGCTTTTGTAGCATTTTGTCTAGAATTGTCATCAAGATATCCTGGCCTTCTCATTGTCTGCCATGGTCACTGCTGCCACCCTTTCACCATTGTTTCACCTCTGTTTGATTTGAGACTCAAAGAAGTCATTCCTCATTCTTTTCTAGCCGCCATTTTTGCAGATGCGGTGTATGCCCCAGTTGTCACAGTCCGACAGTTGGGCATCCCTCTGTCCCCTTAGCTTCTCTAGTGCTCTCTAGAGATGCCTCCCTGTGCGACGCAGCCCAACTGTGAGGTATTCCCACTGACCCAATATATAGTGAAGATCCAGGTTCAGTCTGCACACTCCACGACCCACTGGGATCGACCCTGCCTCCATCAAATTGTGGCGTCACCCTAGCTAACAAGTTTGAGTCCAAGCATACAGTGCTTAATATAGCCTTATAGCCCACTGCCGAGGGCTATACCGGTTGTTAAAGGCCCCAAAACTGAGTAATAGGCCAGAGCCACAGGTGAGGGCCTTTAACGAGGAAGAGGGTCTTTAACAACCAATATAGCCCGAGGCAGAAGGGCTATTAGAACGTTGCACCCACTCCAGGTAGAATGTTCTAAATTGAAAAGGGAGAAACATAAATACAAACAATAGAATGTTGGAAGAGAAGGCTTATGTGAATTGACAACCAAACATTTTCCACTAACCAAACGGCTTGACTCTTTGCCACACAACAGACTGAGCCATACTAGAGTATCCGGTATCGTACCTGTAGTTTGGGCAAATAATCTCTTATTCTTGCGAATCTCACTCAACCCCGGGAATCTGTTTATGAATCACTAGTTGTGGTCTTACACATCTCACCATGGAACCCAGATCTTGTCAAATTTTTGCAGGCTATGTCTTGCTCTGTATACTAACTCTTCAGCCTGCATACACCAGTACATATTTTGGCTTTATTGTATCCCCTTGGGTATCTCATTGCTGCCACTTAGTTGTATCACATCTCTTGTGACTACAGTCAGGGCTATATTACATAATAGTGGTGTATGTCTTTGAATTGCTTGCTGGCCTCTTATCCCCAACCCACTACCTGTCCATTCAGGTCCCCCTCTGACTATAATACTCCCTTGTTGAACCTATCTGTCAGCCATCTGCATAACCCCCATCTATTTGTCCCTTCTCCTTTTACTTCCAGTGCCAACACCTAGAACTGTTCCACTCTGAATGCGATAACACATCACTAATGTTATTCTGAATTACTGGCACTTATGTTATGTTATGTTATGTTACGAGCATTTATAACGCGCACGGATACTCAGGAGTGTCCCGGCGCGGGGACCTTGCTAATGGGGGTGAGTCAGATCGAGGAGTATTCTTAAGCAAAAAGCAGTTTTCAGCTGTCTCCTGAACGGCTTAGCATCTTAAATGCACCGAAGTTCAAAAGGGAGTGCGTTCCAAGCCGCAGCAGCTCTATAGGTCAAAGAGCTAATGCCCAATCTCGCACGGCGAAAACGAGGAATCACTGCCAGGCACTGTGTCCTGGAACGCAGGTTTCTGGAGGGCATGTGAAATTTAAAACGCTTCCTAAGATAACTCGGGCCGTACTGGTACAGAGCTGCATGTACCGTGGTGAGAGCTTTAAATCTCACTCTTTCCGCGACCGGCAGCCAATGTAGATCACGCAGGTGCTGTTGTATGCCTGATCTACGAGGGATATTCAATAAAACCCTGGCTGCAGCATTTTGAATGGACTGGAGTTTTTTCAGCTGGTACCCAGGAACACCGACATAGATCGCGTTCGCTTAATCAATACGTGACAGTATCAGTGCACGGGTAACCATCTCTTTAGCAGGTCGAGGAAGAAGTGGCAGGAACTTCTTGAGGGATCTTAGTATACCAAAACATTGCCCTGCTAACTTTTTAATCTGAGTGATAAACCTAAGATCCTCATTAAACCAAATCCCAAGGTTCTTAACCGGTTGACCATCAGAGTTGGGAAGAGGGTAATCAGCCGGCCAGAGAGATTCTTTGAACTGAGGGGGAAAGGAGCCGTACAGGAGGATTTCGGATTTATCCTCGTTGCACTTAAGCTCCGCTGTATGGAGCCATCTGAAGACGGCCGACAGGCAGGCCGTGGCCTGGGCAGGAGAGGAGCCATCTTTGCCCAATGTAAAGAGGAGCTGGGTGTCATCAGCGTAAGCGATGATCTTAGCACCCAGCTCCTCTGCCAGATAGATCAGTGGGGTCATATATATGTTAAAGAGAAGTGGGCTTAGAGTAGAGCCCTGAGGGACTCCCGTGGACACAGCTTGTGGTGCGGAGGCAAACGGGGGCATCCAAACTTGTTGTGAACGTTGGTCCAAGAATGAACTCACCCAGCGCAACACCGCACCTGTCACCCCAATGTCAGATAGGCGGGCCAGAAGCAGCGAGTGAGGGACGGTATCAAATGCCGCGGAGAGGTCTAATAAAATCAGAGCTGCTCTACCGCCAGCGTCCAAACATTCTCTGATGGCCTCCGTAACTTCCACCAAAGCTGATTCAGTGCTATAACTGACCCTGAAACCAGATTGTGCTGGATGAAGCAAACCTGCACCCTCCACATAGGTGGTCAGTTGCCTGTTGACTGCCTTCTCACAGACTTTAGCCACAGCTGGAAGAAGCGAAATTGGTCTATAGCTTGTAGGGATCTGGGGATCAAGAGAAGGCTTTTTGAGCAGAGGCAAGAGTTTGACTTGTTTCCAGGCCAAAGGCACAGTGGCTGTCCTTAAGGACAGATTGATCAGAGCATTGACCTCCGGGTTAACAGTCTCTGCTACTGAGGCCAGCAGCCTGGCCACACAGGGATCCGACGGGGAGCCCGATTTGAGTGATTTTAAAATTGCCAAAGAATCTTGCATGGTAATGGAAGAAAAGACAGAAATGGCCGAAGATGCATGTGGACCTCTTGATAAGGTTGGAGGGTCAGAGCACTCGCCTGATGGAGTAAGAGTCTGGGCCAATTTGAAATTTTCCTTAATTGCCAGAATTTTGTCGATAAAAAAACTTGAAAGTTTCTCACACCATGCGGCGGAGGTGAAAAGGGGGGTACTTTCCGCCGTAGGTGCCAGAAAACTCTGAACAATAGAAAACATTTCTTTGGTATTATTTCTTGAGAGAGCAATTCTCTCCGCATAGTGAAGGCTCTTAGCCTGCAGTATGGCTACATAATACTGTCTTTGAGCTTTCCTCAACAGCCCTTTAGCTAAGGGACAGTAGGATTGGCGCCAACTCCGCTCTAATTTTTTACATGCGCGCTTCTGAGTTTTGAGCTCTTCAGAAAACCAAGGTTTCGAGGGGGAATCTCGAGTTCGCCTGGGATGGTTGGAGGGAGAGGTAGTCTCGACTGCCTGGGCAATCCAGCTATTAAAGTTTTTCCAAGCTTCCTCCAGATCTTGAGCTAAGACTGGCTTGGACCCTGCCAGAGCTAGTTTAAATGCGCCAGGGTCGATTTTCGGCGCTGGTCTGTGCAGGGTAGGTTTTTTGGGGGGAACGGGGTCCTTAAGGGACCACGAGAAGGAGATAACGGCGTGACCAGTCCAAGTTACTTGAATAGGAAGTTTAGTGGAAACTGGAAAGTTAGAACAGATAGTGTCCAGGATATGCCCTCCACAATGGGCATATCCTGGACTCTCAATGCCTTTAGTACGGTACAACCCTGGCCACATTTCTGTTTACAAATGGAACCCCTGAAGAGTTATCAACACTTTAATATTGGCAAATGCACTGCCCTTTAAAATCAATACTGCACCATAGGAAAACAACTCCAGAAATGCATTGCTGTATAGTGTCTTTTTCCTTGGGCAAGGCCACTTCGCATCATATCACATACTATGCTGCATACCAGCCAGTCACAGGTATGTCAGAAAAGGTTTGTACATGCCACTCTGTATAATCTCGTAGGGACTACATTGTCACACCACTGAAGAACACCCATAGAGGTACTCAGACAACCAATCACTCACCTATACAGAAAATCATGTACCCACTCATACACAAATACAGCCACTTAGACACCAACTGAGAGACTGATGCCCTTGACACTATTTCATTGCGGGACCGGACTGGACAGAGTAACTTTCGGCGGGCTCGCCGAAGACTAGGGGCATATCACAGCCCTTGTGCACTCTATTTACGCACAGTGCAAGATTAAAGATATTGTTCAATAAATTTGTTGTCTGAACGTAGACACCGCTTTTTCACGTAAGGCGTGACAACTATCTTTATAACAGCGGCTTTTTCATATATAGACTTTGAATCTGGGATCTGGACATACTTCTCCAGTAACCCTTCAGAGAACTACTGGATTCTCACGCGGATCGTTCATACGACTTCTTGAAATCTTGATACTTTCTAAATAAGGACTCCTCGAGAAATTTTTTCATTTTTAAATTTGGTATGCTGTTCCTCACTTAGAATAGCGGGAGAACCTAAGAACTAAAGCCTTGAAAAAGTTACAGTAAGTAACGAAACACGTGTCGGATGACATCATCTTTTTGACACCGAGGAAACATTAGGAACATGAATTCCATCTGTTCAAATATTACTTGTGTTACTATATTGGACTGATATATATAATCATTGAAATATGATCTCTGATTGCTAAGTGAAGCACTGATATTGGACTATTAAATTTTTTTGTTGTAATGATCAAAGAAATTTCTTGTAATGATTTACTAATATTGACATGTGTTTGTGAGCAGTTTTAGGACTTTTTTGAGGATTTTTTGCTTACTGGCTAAGACTAAGATAAGAACATTAGGAGTGCCGAGGCACAGTGTTTTCTTATATATTTAACACTCATAACCTTCTTAAAAACACTCACAGTCACTGGATGATGACATCAGTGATGTCATTTGAGATGTCATCAGTGATGTCATGAGTGATGTCGCTGACCATGTCATGAGTGATGTAATTTGTGAGGTCATAAGCAGTGCATTGCGAGGGCGCAAGTTATAGTTAGCTCACTAACTATAACACATGAATTTCACTGATTTTGTACGAGTGCACCTGCGCCTAACTATAACTTCCCTGTAACCTTTGGTTTTTTTCAGGGAATTTCTAAAGATTTTTTTATTCCATTTCCCAACTATACCATCCCTGTAACCTTTGCTTTTTTCAGTGAATTTCTAAGGTTTTTTAAATGCTAATTCCGAACTATAACGTCCCTGTAACATTTTGGTTTTTCAGTGAATTTCTATTTAAGTAGTAGTTTCATTTGCAGAGTGGTGGAGAAAGGGGGCGGGCCTCTGACCAACTCACAGGAATCTCACTGTGTTGGACTTACAGGAGGTACCAGGAGGGCTTCTTGGCTCCCAAGGTTCCGCAGGAGTAAAGTGGACTTCATCCCCCAACTAGTAGTGCACCAGGAGCTGCGTTTGCAGATTGGAGGAGAAAGGGGGCTTGGCCTCCGAAGACCTCTTAGCAATGCCGCCGTTGGGACTTACTGGAGGTAACAGCAGGGGTAGTTGGCCCACAAGGACGTGCTTGGGGGCCAACTACCCCACCTGTTACCTCCAGTAAGTCCCACACAGCAGGATTGCTGAGAAGTTGTCAGAGGCCATGCCCCCTTTCTCCACCACTTTGCAAACGCACCTCCTGGTGCACTACTGGTTGGGGAAGAAATCCACTTTAGTCCTGAGACCCTCAGGAATAAAGTGGAATACAATCCACAACCAGCAGCGCACCAGGAGGTTTGTTTGCAGAGTGGTTGAGAAAGGGGGCATGGCCTCTTAAAGCTCTAAGCAATCCCGCAGTCTAGGACTTACTGGAGGTAACAGAAGGGGTTCCTGAATCCCAAGGAGCCTCAGCATCTAAGGGGACTTTATCCCCCAACCACTATTGTGCGAGGAGGCGGGTTTGCAGAGTGGTGGTTAAGGGGGTGTGGCCTCGGCAACTTGCCAGAGGTTATTTTTTTGCTACTTTTTTTAATTTAAGGGAGGGAGGCCATGTAGCCCCTTTTCCCTGGGCCATTTTTGGCCCAGGGGAGCACATCCCCAGGGTCAGGCCGTTTTTCAATGGATGAGGCGGGATGCACGGCCCCCCTCCCCAGGCTCATTTCGGCCCCGGGGACCCCATCCCCTGGGCCCGGTCTTTTTTTATTTAATTTTTATTTAAAGGGAGGTGGGCAAAGCAGGACCCTCCCAGGCTATTTTTGGCCACGGGGACCCACTCCCCCCAGGGCTTACCCCTTTTTTATTTATTTATTTTAAATGGAGGGCCCACGCAGTCCCCCTCCTGGGCTTATTTTGGGCCCGGGGACCCCATCCCCCAGGTCCCGGACTGTAGTGTGGGTTCCTTGGGCTCACCCAGGGCACCCACTTTTTAAACTTGGGGACTGTGGAAGGCGCCTGAAGGCCCCCGCAGTCCCTGACGGCTCCCCGCCTCCTGCGGGAGCCGGCTTTGCTTTTACACATAGGGAGCTGCTAAGACGCAGCTCCCTGTGTGTAAAAGCAATTCTGTTCCGCTTCTAGTAAGCAAAAGTATTTTCTGCTCTCGCTTACTAGAAGTGGAGCAGTGTTTGCTATGGCTTGGCAGGAGCGGTGCTCCCACCAAGCCATAGCAAACTGCAATGTCCTGGGAATGGGCACCTCTGGACATTTCTGGAGCCGACCCTGGGGGTTGGCGGTCTCCAGGGCCATCTAGGGCTCCAGGAGGGCCCCCTTCCTTTGTTTATATTTGCCCCGGGAGGTGGTGTTCCCCGGGGCTGCGGGGGCCACGCGGCCCCCCGCATTCAGTTAAACTTATGCCCCGGGGAGGTGGCAGTCCCTGGGGCTGTGGGGGGTCTGCACAGCCCCCGCATTATTTCATAATTAGGCCACAGGGAGGTGGTGGTCCCCGGAGCTGGGGGGTCCGAGAGTCCCCCCATCTAAAAAAAAATTAAGCAAGCCCCGGGGAGGTGATGGTCCCCGGGGAAGCGGGAGGGGCCATACGGGCCCCCCACATTTAAAAAAAATGAAGCCCGGTGGGGGTGTCGGTCTCTGGTGCTACTTATAAGCCTTAGGAGGTGGGCCCTGTGCGCCCCCTTTCTTTTCCAATACACAGCCCCCAATGCCCCCGGGACTTGGCCCACCCGGGTGCCAAATAAAATAAAACGTGGGAGACTGAGTTTTTTTTTTGAAATCTCAGAAAAACTTGCGGATTCGCTCGCAGATTTTTATGAGACCTTTATATTAAAAAATGCTTTTTAGCCATGGCGAGGCCTCTGTGAGACCCCTGCACCACGGCCAGTAGCTCAGGGTTTTCCCACCCTGGCCCCTTTTCTTTTTTTCAATCTTTTTTTGTGGGACTCACCTTCAAGTCGAGCCTCAAGATGGCTGCCAACACTTCCTGGTTGAAGCGTTGGCAGCCAATCAAATTTTAGTAGGATCTGCGAGTCCACTGAAAGGACTCGCGTCCCCAGATATCTATATTTTTTAACCTTACATATCTCTGAAACTACTGAACGAATTTACAGCAAATCACAAAAAACATACTTTCTGGCCCAACATTTAGCTTTCTCCCAAATTTGGTGTTATTCCGTTCAGCTGTTCGGGCTGTAGTCGTGTTCAAAAAATGAAAAATCCCCATGGACATAACATGGGGAAAACTCGTTTTGGGACCCCCCTTTTTTCTCGGCCCCCACTTAACAGATTACCCTGAAACTTTAAACACAGCAGCTGAACCAAAAAGGGAAAGTTTTGTGAAATTTTCGTGACGATTCGTCAAGAGGCGCCAATGTTATTGGCAAAACAAAAAACGCTTTTCCTATGGAAACTTTTATCCTAACTATAACTACCTACTGTCAACCACCAGTAGGTTTGATATATATACATATATATATATATATATATACAGTGTGTGCACCGAAACGCGTGGCGTAGTGCCTTTTTGCCTGCATTGAATTAAAATTACCTTGAACCTAAACCGGAGTGCCGTGGAGTCCTTGTGGAGAGGAGAAATCCGTGTTATTTTGATTGAAACAGCGCGCGGCGAAGCGCTGTCACTGCGCACCACCGGCGGTCTGGTCAGCCCGGGAGCAACTCACCGAAAACAGATATATATATATATATATATATATACATATATATATATATATATCAACTTAGAAACAGAAAGATACAGAGGAACTCCTCTGTGAGTTTATCAAAAAAGCTTTATTTCTAGCACTAAGAGTGACAAAGTGTCAACGCGTTTCAACTTAATACAGCAGCCTTGATCACTGTATATATACTGTATATATACTGGTATTTACTCCGGCCGCATCCCAGTCCATTGGTATTGTGCACACCATACCACCTCAGTTTGTAAGGAAGAAGGGGCTAGCATATATATAAAGAACAGTCTTGCTAGGTAGACGTCTCTGGTATGTTCTTTAATGGCTCAGTACGTAATCTGCTCACTGATATTGCCCTATCTGGTGTTCTCTGGAGTAGAAAGGATGCTCACTGCTCTGCTGAAATATTTTGGAAATAAGGAGCAAAATGCCATCATCTTAACTGTGCCACACCTATAGACATAAGTGCACTTCTGCTTACATCTTGCCCACCGCAGTTTTGTTGAATGATGACTGTAATCAGAATCTGGATAAGGGACTGTGCAGGGTAACAAGTGTGTTTTAACTGTAAAGTTTTACCCATTGGACTGTCCCTTAAACATATGAAAACAACTAACCACTCTTGACAAACATTAATCAACTACTTATTAGTAATACATCTTTTCCAAACTGATTGATTTATCACTCAAATATCAGCATTAAAAATATTTTTGAAATACAGGAATTTTTCTCCAAACATCAGGTTGTGAGTTCTGAAAATACACACATTTATGTGTCAAATACACACTTTTCAATTTTGGTGTCCATACATTAATTCAACAAAGCAAAAGGTTCCCTGCCAAGCATAAATAGTTTTACTACTGCATAATTGTCTCCTTCGAGTACATTCAATTATGCTGTAGTAAACCCCACACAAGGGATGGGGAGTGCGAAGAACAATGTGTAGGTTGCTTTTAAGCTTGTGAACACCTTGAGTAGTCTCAATTCCTAGCCAACCAGTTCCCATCCTGGATATTTTCGGAGTTTTATGCCAGCAAGGATGGAGTAAATCCCGCGACAAGGTTCGAAGGGGAGCAGATCACCTCCATGCATAGGGGGGGATATAGGAAAACATGTTTCTCCACAGGAGGAAAATGTTTTCTAGCTAGGAAAAAATGAAATAAGTGCTAATTTGCACATAGGGCTGCTTTTCAACAGGGCATACTTGTGCACTATGTACAGTTACATACTGGGGAGGCAGCAATCTTAACAAAAGTCACATAGCACTCACTAGTGCACCTGGAGCAGCTCTCCAGGTATGCAGCTTATTTTGTGAATAAGTGAACAGTATAAACCAGCACCAGTGAGTGAACAGTACTTCTGCGAGCATAGATTGGTAGTAGCCTTTGAGAATCGGGGCATAGGGTTACATCTCACTGGAGGCGGTACAGCTGCCTTAAAACACATTTAATCAGTAACAAAATGTGGTAAAACAGCCAAGTTTTTAAAGTCACTGGTTGGACCAGTTTTCGACCTCACCTTTGTTATGACTGTAATGCTGCTTCACTATAGTCGCTGTATACAGTGCTGTCTTATTTTCCTTGAAATGCTCACACTTGATCTTTCTGCAGACCCGACAGCAAGAGAAACGCCTTTAAGAACTTTACCAAAACAGCTTACGTTTCTATTGAATTTCAACTAAATGAACAAATCCACATAGTACTTAACACAAACAGGTTCTTGCATGGTGTCTGTTTATACTGGTTTTTACCAGAGGGACTTTGGACTGAAAGGGGGGCGGAGGCTTAGTTCCAGGGAGACCTTCCCTCTGCACCACAACCTCCAGGAATGCCCTAAATCCATCATCTGGGTGACCCTGGCTCCCCTTCCTTTATATATATTCCGCTCTTAATGCAATAGCATCAGATGGGAGGTGTCTGTCATTGTTCTTGGAGCGTTGGACCCCGCAAAATATTCAGAGCAGCCCCATAAGGTAAATCTGTATATAATTTGTCTAAATTGATCCTATTTACAAAGTCACTTGTTTTACTGAACATCCAGCATAGCGCTGACCTTCCTGGACCTACATTAGACACCCCTCGCTAGGCTTTTGTGTCAGCGGTGCACCAGGTGAATTCTTCCAGCATGATTATTCCGTGTTTTATGACATATCCTGCATTTAATGTCAGACATTTCTGGATCAATCCAAAACAACACCTCCTTCCAAAACAAAGACATTTTTAAATTCTGTCATGTATCTAGAATGTGCTAGTGTGTTGGCTGTTATGTTACCCGGTGCTGGGTGATTTTGGCACTCAACTTCCTTTCAGAGGCTTGAGAAATTTGCAGTATTTTAATTTGTTTTATTTATTTTAAATTGTTTTTTATAGCGATGAAGAAGTTCCTAGGAGAAAGTTTTGATGGACAAATCACATCCTGCATGTTGAATGTATGTATCGCTTAGTTTGACATAGAGTATCCATTGACGCTCTGGTTTCGATCTAGCTTTTGTGGAGAATTATACTACTTCTAGGTAACGCGAATAGCGAGAGTAGTAACAAAGATAACTTTTTCTGGGCACAAGAAACAGAGCATTGTGAACCACAAAACATTGAGATACACCGTATTGGCAATACCCAATTTCTCATTCTCACGGTTCGCAATCAAAGGCTGGTTGAAACACTTAAATTTCCAGTAATTTTCAGAAGATTAGAAACTTTTATGTGCTTTTTATGAAAGGGTAAGGAGGTACTGGAGTCAGGCTTCACTGCCTTCTACTGGGAGCTAATGAAATACATTTTGTGGTAGATTCTATGTAGCAACAATTAATCCAGTTCATGGGTGACCATGCCACCTGATTCTTCAATTGTTCTTGTTCGGTATTGTTGTAATTGTAATAGTAAGTGCTGACGGTCTCTGACGAGGCATCAAAGCATTTTTTGTGGCAAGTAGCACGCTGCTCCGGAACCCAAGATTAGCAGTTAGTAGGTTAGTGCAATATTTGTTTTGCTTTTTCATGTGCATTAGTTGTGTTAGGGTTGTGCTCTTAATTTCTTGTGTGTTTAGTAGAGTTTGGGTGGGGATAGAATGAAAAAAGTGGATTTAAAAAGGGGAAGTCGTGAGTTGTTTTGCAAGTAATGGTCGTGTGTGCTTGTTAGTTGGGTGGCATGGTTTAAAAGGAGGGGTGAAAGATTGAAAGAGATGTTTGGGAGTTCAAAGTAGTCAGAGGATTGGGATGAGGCGAAGGGAAGGGAAGGACAGAATGTTTTTTATAATAGTAAAATGTAGATAATATATATATATATATATATATATATATATATATATATATAGGTTTTAGGGACAGTTATAGTTAGTTGGACATTGCACTCGTACAAAACCCGTGAAATTCCCCGTTATAGTTAGTTCAGCTAATTATAACTCGCGCCCCGCAATGCACTGCTGATGACGTCACATATTACATCACTCATGACATGGTCAGTGACATCACTGATGACATCACTGATGACATCTCAAATGACATCACTGATGACATCATCCAGTGACTGTGTGTTTCTGTAAAGTTTAAATATTTTTAATATATATAGGGAAAGGCGTATTGATGAATGAGTGGGTGTATAAGTGTCTGTATGGATGATTTAGTAGGTGCGTGACTAACTCTATAAGTGAGTGATTAAACGTATCTTACTGAATGCATGGGTTAGTGACTAAACTGGGTGAATGTCTGTATCCGTCTGTCTATTGCTGTGTAAGTGGCTGCATGGGTTTGTGAATAGCTACATGAGTGTCTATATGAGTTATTGATTGGTTGTCTGAGTATCTGTATGGGTGCCTGAGTGTTTGTGTGGGTGGGGTGTGTGCGACTCTGTGCATAGACGTGTGAGTGGGTGATTCACTGGGTGGATGGTTTCAAGAGTGCATCTGTGATAGACTGTATGGGTGGGTAAGTGTGTGTAAGAGTGTGTTAGTGAGTGAATGTATGTCCCAGTGGTACATGTGTGAGTAACTACATATGTGAAAGGCAGTATATATGTGTGTTGGAGTATATAAATAGCTATAAGCGAGAGTGTGTGATTGTGAGAGTGACTGTATGGATGAGTGTGTGCTTCTATCAGTGATTGTATAAGAGCGTAAGAATGTGCTAGTATTTGTATGAGTAAGTGAGCTGGTGTGTGTATAACTGTATAGGTGAGTAAATGGCAGTGTGTTTAATTATTTGCATGACTGACTAGGTGTGTGAGTACCTCTATGGATGAGTGGCAGTGTTTGAGTGTCTATATAGGAGTATGAGTGCATATGATAGTCCTGTACTGAGTGACCGTAAGTATGAGTGACTGTACTGGTGAGTGAGTGGATGTGTGTGTAGACCTAAGAATCAGTGAGTGGGTATGTAGTTATTGGTGTTGGAGTGTCTATGGTTTTGCGAATGGCAGTCTGTAATTTAGAGTGGGTGTATCAAAGGTTATATTAGGGTGTGAGGAGGTGCATCAGATTATCACGTGGATGATGTAATCAGTGATGTCATCAGTGATGTCATTTGAGATGTCATCAGTGATGTCATCAGTGATGTCACTGACCATGTCATGAGTGATGTAATATCTGAACTAACTATAACGGGGGAATTTCACGGGTTTTGTACGAGTGCAATGTCCAACTAACTATAACTGTCCCTAAAACCTATGTTTTTTTCAGTGAATTTGTAAGGTTTTTTAAATGCTAATTTCTAACTATAACGTGCCTGAAACCTATGGTTTTTTCAGTGAATTTCAAAGGTTTTTAAATGCTAATTCCTAACTATAACATGTCTGAAACCTATGGTTTTTTTCAGTGAATTTCAAAGGTTTTGTAAATGACAATTTTTAAATGTATTAATTGTTATATTTATTTTTTGATACTGATTTACTACATTTTTTTAAACTATTTATTTTTACATATTTTATTTTTTAAATTACATTGTAATTACATTATACATTACAAAATATACTTTCTCAGAATGAATTACTTTAGTTTAAATACTTTGCAAATAGGCAATAGACTTTTAAGTACAGTAGTTACAGTTGTTGCAATGGGCAACACAATTTCAAACACAATGCAACATTGAGCTCAATGTGAATTTCTAGTTAAATGCAATTAGTTACTTTATGGATTACTTTTCTAACCACAGGACTGGATCCTAGATTCAGTCCTGGGAAATCTCCTGTAAACAGTTGAGTAAAAGCGTTTTGGTTACAGTAGTGATTTTTAAGGAATATTATTGTATTTTAAAAAGTTGACACTTAGAAACTTTTTCACATAGAATCACCATGTTATCCTATGGGAGGAAATTCACTTAGCAGGTAAGTAGTGTTATCGTTACTTTTTCTTACTCAGTGGTGGATCCTGGATCCAGCACTGGTGCATCTCCTGTAAACAGTTGAAAGAATGCGTTTAAGTCATACAGGCGATTTTTAAGGAATATTTGTAGTTTGTGAAAATCGACACTTTGAAACTTTTCTGCTGAAAACCAGACAATGGATTCCAATGGAAGGAAATATAAGTTACTGGTAAGTACGGTTAGAATTACTTTTCAGGGTCAGTGCTGGGCTAAAAGATGCAGCACTGGGTTCTCTCCTGATAACAGGTGAGTAAATCGGAATTCGTAGTTCGGTTGATTTTAGAGGAATATTATAAAGTTCCAAAACTCCACACAGAAGAATTTCCAAGTGAAACCAGTCAATGTTAGCCTATGGAAGGCAATTCAAGTTACTGGTAAGTACGGTTAAAATTACTTTTCAGGATCAGTACTGGGCTCAAAGATGCAGCACTGAGGTCTCTCCTGATAACCGGTGAGTAAATCGGAATTCGTAGTTCGGCTGATTTTAGAGGAAGATTTGTATGTTTCAAAAATCGACACTTAGAAACTTTTTCAGCAAAAAGCAGGCAATGATATCCTACGGAAGGAAATTCAAGTTACTGGTAAGTACGGTTAAAATTACTTTTCAGGATCAGTACTGGGCTCAAAGATGCAGCACTGAGGTCTCTCCTGATAACCGGTGTGTAAATCGGAATTCGTAGTTCGGCTGATTTTAGAGGAATATTTGTATGTTTCAAAAATCGACACAAACTTTTTCAGCAAAAAGCAGGCAATGATATCCTATGGAAGGAAATTCAAGTTACTGGTAAGTACGGTTAAAATTACTTTTCAGGATCAGTACTGGGCTCAAAGATGCAGCACTGAGGTCTCTCCTGATAACAGGTGAGTAAATCAGAATTCGTAGTTCGGCTGATTTTAGAGGAATATTATAAAGTTCCAAAACTCCACACTTAGAAGAATTTCCAAGTGAAACCAGTCAATGTTAGCCTATGGAAGGAAATTCAAGTTACTGGTAAGTACGGTTAAAATTACTTTTCAGGATCAGTACTGGGCTCAAAGATGCAGCACTGAGGTCTCTCCTGATAACCGGTGAGTAAATCGGAATTCGTAGTTCGGCTGATTTTAGAGGAATATTTGTATGTTTCAAAAATCGACACAAACTTTTTCAGCAAAAATCAGGCAATGATATCCTATGGAAGGAAATTCAAGTTACTGGTAAGTACGGTTAAAATTACTTTTCAGGATCAGTACTGGGCTCAAAGATGCAGCACTGAGGTCTCTCCTGATAACAGGTGAGTAAATCAGAATTCGTAGTTCGGCTGATTTTAGAGGAATATTATAAAGTTCCAAAACTCCACACTTAGAAGAACTTCCAAGTGAAACCAGTCAATGTTAGCCTATGGAAGGAAATTCAAGTTACTGGTAAGTACGGTTAAAATTACTTTTCAGGATCAGTACTGGGCTCAAAGATGCAGCACTGAGGTCTCTCCTGATAACCGGTGAGTAAATCGGAATTCGTAGTTCGGCTGATTTTAGAGGAATATTTGTATGTTTCAAAAATCGACACTTAGAAACTTTTTCAGCAAAAAGCAGGCAATGATATCCTATGGAAGGAAATTCAAGTTACTGGTAAGTACGGTTAAAATTACTTTTCAGGATCAGTACTGGGCTCAAAGATGCAGCACTGAGGTCTCTCCTGATAACAGGTGTGTAAATCGGAATTCGTAGTTCGGCTGATTTTAGAGGAATATTTGCACAATGGTGAAGGAAGGGGTGGGGCCTGAAGTGACATGTCTGCAAACACGCCCTGTGGCGCGTTTTAAGTTGGAGAATTAATTCCTCCTCAATCCCGAGGGTCCCTAGGGGCCAACTGGCCCACCAGATACCTCCAGTATGCGCCAGAGAGCTGCGTTGCAGAGAGGTGTTCAGAGGCCACGCCCCTTTTTACAACACTCTGCAACGCAGCTCCGTGGCGCTTACTGGAGGTACCTGGTGGGCTAGTTGGCCCTCAGGGACCCTCAGGATTGAAGAGGATTTAATTCCCCATCTTAAAACGCGCCACGGGGCCTGTTTGCACACATGTCACCTGAAGCCACACCCCCTCCCTTCACCACTGTGCAAACGCGCCCGTGGCGCGTTTTAAGTTGGGGGATTAAGTCCCCTTGAATACTGAGGGTCCCTGGAGTCCAACTAGCCCACCATGTACCTCCAAAAGCGCCACAGAGCTGCGTTGCAGAGAGGTGTAAAAGGGCGTGGCCTCTGTACACCTCTCTGCAACGCAGCCCTGGCGCATACCGGAGGTTCCTGGTGGGCTAGTTGGCCCCAGGGACCCCCAGTATTCAAGGGTAATTACTCCCCTTCTTAAAACGCGCCAGGAGGCGCGTTTGCAGACTGCTGCAGGGAGGGGCGGGGCCTCCGGCACGATGCCGCATTTTTTGTTTTTTTGTTGCTTTTTTCTGCCCAGGGGTCCTTGTGGGACCCCTGAGCAGACCTAGGGGTCAGGGTGTTTCTACCCTGCCCCCTTTGTGCGTTTGCGCACTTGTTTCTTGTGGTTTTTTTAATCGGCGGGATCCGCGCGCCCTAAGCGCATCCTGCCGATTTAAAAAAAAATGCTTTTTCTGCCCAGGGGTCCTTGTGGGACCCCTGAGCAGACCTAGGGGGTCAGGGTGTTTCTACCCTGCCCCCTTTTGCGCTTTGCGCACTTGTTTCTGTCCCTCGGTTCTACCGAGGGACAAAATGGCTGCCAACACTTCCTGATTTGGAGTGTTGACAGCCACTTGACAGCCAATTAGCATGCAGCTCGTGATCGGGAGGGTACGCGGACCCTACTCGGCCATAGATATATATGTGACTTTACTTGTGATTTTCTCAGAAACTACTGAACGGATTTACACCATTTAAGCAAAAGGCACGACACTGAACCAAGGGCTACCTCTTTGCCAAATTTGGTGTAATTCCGTTCAGCAGTTCGGGCTGTAGCTGCGATGAAAGGATCCTATGGAAAAATGAATGGGGAAAACGTGTTTTGGGACCCCCTTTTTCTCGGCCCCGCTGACGAATCACCCGAGACTTTCAGGGTAGGAGCGGACCGGAGCGCCCCAACAAGTTGGAAGCTTTCGCGAAGATTCGTCAACCGGCGCAAGAGTTATTTCAAATAGAATGTTGCGGATTTCCTATGGAAAATAGGTCCTAACTATAACTATCTACTGGCGACCGCTAGTAGATTATATATATATATATATATATATATATATATATATATATATATATATATATATATATACATTGCTTTGTAAAGCTTTGTTTGCTTGATTAAACCCCTCTATATAAATACCCATATGTACATAGAAGCTGCAATATTCCCATGATCTGCTGTCCACATTTAACATATGATACATTTTTATGGTTTCAAATAACTGTAATTAACTTATGTGTACATAAATATACACATGTCACTTATTGTAGTTATTAGTAGCATGAGTAACTTGTTATTTGTCACTTATACATGCACAATTGCCAGTAGACTGTTTTTGGGTGGTGCTGTGTAGACCACGTTACAATAGTCCATGTTCAAAGCTGTGGTTATTTCCACTCTATGGTTGGTTGGGAGAAGAGTTATGAGTTGTTTCCTATCAAGCAATATGAGCAGTACCAGGCAACAAGAATCCCAAATCCATGCTTGTCTGTCCGTAAAGATTTCTGCTGTCAGCCCAAAAGAAACAGTCATCGAACACGTGCAATTACGAACAATATCAGTACGTACAGTAAACATTCACTTTATTTAATGAGGGTACATAATGTTAATGATTGTGACATAAAGTTTATATGGATTGACAACCCCACATATATAAAGGGGAGATGACTCTATTGCGCAGTGGATAGTGAATCTCCGATGCAAGTTGCCTGAAGGATTTAACATGGATTAAGACTTTTTCACCCACTGAGGGGCCTAAAATATTGGAGTTTATCAAGTCTTTCATTCACAGTGTACAGAAAAAAAACCACAAAATTATGTTATAAGTTAACTCTGATTGGAGGATAACTAAGAAGATGATTATGTTGTTAATTAATAAGGCAATAGTTCAACCAATGAAATAATGGTGTGGACAAAAATACTTTAATGTAAGTGCATGTTGTGATTATGTGCTGCGTTGCATAAACATGACTTATTGAGAATGGCAGAGCTGCAATGAAGTACACACTGTGCGAAATGCATACCCTAGTATTGCATCCCTTGGGATACTTCAATTTCATAACTGAATTCAGAAATTTCACTCTCTTACTGCAGATGCCTAGCAGCTAAGACCTGGGTTCAAATACCAGCATTGGCACTTTTCAGAAACTCAAATCGTCTGATTCTGGGCAAATCCCTTAGGGGGCTGATTAGGACTTTGGCACAGTTGCGCCAGCTCTCCGCCAAAGCCGCACAAGGACCACGCCTCCTTATTAAGAGTTGTGTAAGGCGGATGGTCCTTCGCCTTTCCCTTGGCGGTGCTTGGAAAACAGACACTGCAATGGGAACGGCAAAAAGGTTCCAGCACGGTATGGATGGTGACGTCCATGCCATGCTGGAATTTTAGGGGAATGCAGACCCTGAATGTATCCCCGTGGTGGCGGGGGGGCATGTGGACCCTGTAGGCCCCCTTTGTTCCTGCAACGGCAGCCTTTTCATGGCGTCGGTGGTAGAACTCGTAATATGCTCAGCAGGACTGCGCAAGTCCCGCTGAGCATGATACATTGTGGCACAGCTCTGCCACCGCCATGGAACGACTGTTCCCAGGCTCAGCTGGTGGTCCTCCGCCACTACGATTTTTGAAGTCGTAATGCGGCAGACGGTGGACCGCAAATGCGGCAGTCGGAAGACCGCCGCACTCGTAATCAGGCCCTTAATCTTCCTGTGCCTAATAAAAAATATTTGAAATGCAATTGTGAATTTTAATTCAACAGTGTAAACACTTACTTGATGTACATGAGGCATCATATCCCAGCCCACCACTCCATATTGTACAGGCTTTGTTGAGCTAGGTTTGTGCTGCTATATAAATGCATGCATACAATAATGTAAACTGAAGCAGTGCATCCACTCTAATGGATGATAGAAGCTGTTGAATACGTGAGATTTGATCAACAAGGCATGGTTTTTCTCCCTGTATGTTATTCTTCTCTCTTTCCATATATTATTTTGCTAACCAACTCTTCATTGGCACCATCTCTCTCATTTACATATCAAATCAAATCAGGAACATTTATTGAGCGCACAAATCACTCGAAAGTCTCATGGCGCTGGCGGACGACTCGGAATTGTCAGCATGTACAGGGAGGAAGCCGGACTAATGATCGAACAGCCATGTTTTTAATTCCCGGCGAAAGTGGTTATGGTCAGAGGTGATGCGTAGGTATAAAGGCAGTTTATTCCAGAGGGTGGGCGCGAGAAAGGAAAAAGCCCGTCCCCCATTTTTGACAGTGCGCACTCTGAGAGGAGTGAGGAGGGATCTGTTACTGGATCTTAAGGTCCTGTTAGGCTGGTACCAACTGAGTTTTTGGTCCAGTAACTAGGACCTCTACCATACATGTTTTTATGTGTTAGGCATAAGGTCTTAAAGCAGGTTCTCTTCTTCACTGGCAGCCAGTGAAGATATCTTAGGCTGGGCGCTGAGGAGGATCCAGATGGGAGATTTAGCACCAGCCTGGCTGCTGTGTTTTGCAGGACCTGAAGCCTGGAGAGAAGATCTACATTTATTGCTGTCAGCAGAGCATTGCCGTAATCCATACTGCTGATAATCAATCCCTGTACTAATGGTTTCCTGGCTTCTAGCGGGATCCACTTAAACACTTTGCGCAGATTGCGCATAATGCCAAAACAGGAGCCAATTATGTGGTTAACCTGTTTTTTCATTGATAATTGGTTATCAATTTGGATTCCTAGATTCCTCACTGTCTGCTTTGGGGCTGGGCAGGAACCGAGGTTTTGGGGCCACCAGTCATCAGACCAGTACTCATGGGCGTTACCAAAGAGTACTATCTCGGTTTTGCTTCCATTTAGTTGTAGGTGGTTGGTGTTCATCCACCTATTTACATGGGCCATGCAATTCTTAAAGCGTTAATATGTTCTTTTAAACTTAGATATCTGTTTTCAAACCAATCGAAATCCGTTTTGCTAATAGAGATAAGTAGATATTAATTGACAAAATACCACAATGAGCCCAAAATTTAAGGTAAACAAAACTGTTTACAGAAATCTCGCCGAACGTTCCTTTGAAAAAGGTGTCTCATTCCCTGAAGCCTGCAATGGACTCAGGAACACCTCACTTTAGACACCCCACTCTGAGCAATAGCTGTGGTTGCACATGCTCTCACCAACCAGAACAATGAGTTGTCCTCAGCACTTCTCCTTAATTAGTTTATGAGTAGTCACATTCCCACTTCCGAAGTAGCATTCGATCTATTTTAGTTCCACAGACATCATGAGAAAATAAAAATGTAAGAAAAACTTGAATAGCTTATGCTTAAAAAGGGAAACAGAAAAATGAAGACAGATTGAGGGATAGCGGCAGGGTGGCGGGTGAGAGGATCTGCTACAAATAAAAAAGTGTAAGCACTTGAAAGAGTAATGAAAATACTACGAAATATCAGCTTACAAAAAGCAACCCAAGGATCTATGTTTGTCCCAATTTTTGTCAGCACTTATCGTTGGCCATGAACCGATCTCACATTGTGCCATCTGGAGGTCAGCAAACATAGATGCCAGTGAATTCCATCCGTGCTGGTGGTGTTTTTCCTGGAGGACTGTACCACATCGATGCACATTTACAGATTGCTACTCAGCAGCCTCGCTACACAAACCATCTCTGTGAAACAAAATGTCCCTAGTTTTATTTTTTTAGCTGTTAGCCATTAGCGTTGTGAATTTCCAAATATATGTGAACGTTCCCTAACAAATTTTAAACAGCACTTGCAATTTTTTGTTTGAGAGCCACGCGCTCCTTTGAATAGAAACATTAGCCTGCGGCCCTGTATCTTGCAAAGAAAATAGAGAATAAATGATGTTTGGCAAGAAAGACATCCTTCATTCCTGGATGCTTCTGTAGAGGGTGTGGATTTCCCTTTCCAAGTGACTGGATCTTTGCCCACCCCTTCTGAAAGCTGCATGTTGCCCAGCTCCACCAATCCTGGAGCCTCTGACACCAGTGCCCACATAGGAGCAGTCATGGGCACCGCCCCATGATGCAGGGATCCATTCCATTTCAGCTGGGAACCACGAAAGGTCAGAGAAACAAATTGGTGCAGATTGCCTACAGCAACATTCGTCTGCTGAGAAAGGCTCTATTGGGAAGCACGTTTGGGAAGATAGCAGTGGTCCTGATGCAAATAATATTTCTGGGATACACTCAGAGGAATTTGCTCCATAATACTGCCAGGTTTTAAAAAGTTGTCAAAAGCAACTAAGTGATCAGTGACTAATTTATACAAAAATCATGTACTGTAGCATGCTGTGCAGGTTAGTAAAGTTTTAGAAGAAGATTAAGTTGCAGTGCGGCCATGGGGCCTGAGTTGTGCCATCTCAAAATAGTAAATGAGATATCAGCATGGACTGACTATGAGGAAGAGAAATGGGGATCTATTGTTGTATAATATTCCCAAATGATTAAAAGTATGATCCCCCCACCACCCCAATTAAAAACATGAAAAGAGATGTAATGGGCGAATTCTATAGCCCCGATTCTGAGTTTGCGGGAATCAAGCTGCTTTTTATAGCACCAAATAAATAACGATGCCCTGGGTTGCGGTATTTATCGAGCTCAATAAATAGCACTTATATGGGGAATAACATGCAGATTTTGGTGCTAATCTCACCAAAATCCACCTGCTATGGTAAATACGGGCCACTTTACTCCTGTTAAATTCTAGGAGGTTTGAACTGCCAAAATGTATTTGATATTTCATGCACCCGGTAATTACCGGATACGGTAAATACCACCCAACTTGTAATTCCGACCCTTGTGCAAAAAGTACTGGTCCACTCTTAATCAGGGCGCAGTAGATAGCTTGTCTTCTCCAGTAGATAGATTGAGGACTTAGAATGGTGTCAGCCATGGAGACATCCTCACTGTACAGGATCTTCCAATGGTGTTGATATCTCTTGTAAACCAGCAACAATAGCAGTGGTGGCTCCTACGGGGCCGTAAATAATAAATTTGTTGGCACATTGCTTGGCAGATATCTACAGGATAAGAAGTAAAAAATCAGCCCTGATATTTTTAGAATTGATGACAGTGGTAGTGAATTCTCAGAATAGCTGCCCATCCCATTTTTGTCTTATCTGCCCCTTCTAACAATAATATGATTTTCAGGGACCAAGGTGGTGTTTGTAAAGTAAAGGTCTGGGTGATTGCTGGACTTGGAGATAAAGAAAGAGTCTCAGGTGAGATCTGTAACTCCCTGGCATGCGATACCACTAAAGGAGTCTTTGTTAATGCAAAGCACATCTTACTCTGTGCTGATTGTGAGTCTCTGATGGAATATCATCTAAATCCCCAGATGCTCCAAGCGAAGTGGTGCCGAGAATTTAGAAAGCGATGATTTTGATCTGCACGCACCGGCACTCACATTAGAGACATATGACTTGGTTATGGAAACTGGAGGACATCTGGTTACAAGATGTGGAATCGATCATCACATCAACACTGACGGCCTGCTCACTACAAAGCACAGTCATACACATGTTTACAATGACCCACACAGTCTGACCACACACTCAGCAACAAAAAGTGGGAGCCACGCTAAAGCATGCCACAGCAATGCCTGACAAAACACACACACGACATCAGAGTGGGTGGGCAGCACTGCACAGTGAGCAAGAACTGCTGAAATGCTGACATGCACAATTGGACTAGACACAATCTTGACAGTCACACACCCTGCACACACACAACGTCTGAACCATAACAAGTAGGAGTCAGCCTGAACTGCAAGGACACACCCACACACCGCATACTGTGCAACATACAACACACCCATCATATACAAAGACCTCAGCACGGTCACAAACATCCACCATGTCCCGGGGTGACATATGTGTGCAGTCAACATGGACACGACACACACATACACACCAACGCTACCACAATCACACACCACACACCACCACCTCCCAAATGCACACATTGAAAGTAAGCCATGTGCCCAGTCACAATATCCATCACAGCCACCACTGTCTCAGAAGGAGATGGGTTAGTGTGCCTACCAATCTGACAGGATGCCAGTACGAATCGGTGCTGTGTGTGTGCTACGGGACAGTTGCAGGTCCGGCCCTGAGAGAGTAGCACAACTGTGGATGACACACATGTGTCATGTGAAGCGGGAGTTACGCTTGGCTCAGGTGGGTGGGTGTGACGGGTAGGTGCGCACATGCAATGTTGAAACACGCTGTGTTGGGAGGATTCCAGAACAGTACATTGCTGCTCTCCTGGGAATTTGTAAAGACCACCTGTCTGGGGATGAATGTGAACTCGTGTGTGCACAACAGGCGGGCACACGATCAATGCTGCATCAGGTGTAGACAAATGCAAAAACAACAGTTGATGGACAGAATGCAGAACAATGTCATACATTCACCCCAGTACAGAGATCTGGGCCTAAATCCATCGTTTTTTAGCTCACCATGCCATTCCAGTTTGAACCCAGCTTATGCAAATCAGTCTTGACCCTGTGCCTCATGGGAACAGTCCAGCCCGAACTGCCAAGCCAGGTCCTCCCTGGACTGGAAACAAGCATCCTAGGACCGGTTTCGGGGTTTCACCCCTCTTCAGCCAGGATAGCTTGATTCCAGTGGCATGGAGAGCACGGGACCCACGTCTGGGCATACCCGTCCCACTCGGGGTGACAAATGCAAAAACAACAGTTGATGGACAGAATGCAGAACAATGTCATACATTCACCCCAGTACAGAGATCTGGGCCTAAATCCATCGTTTTTAGCTCACCATGCCATTCCAGTTTGAACCCAGCCATATGCAAATCAGTCTTGACCCTGTGCCTCATGGGAACAGTCCAGCCCGAACTGCCAAGCCAGGTCCTCCCTGGACTGGAAACAAGCATCCTAGGACCGGTCTCGGGGTTTCACCCCTCTTCAGCCAGGATAGCTTGATTCCAGTGGCATGGAGAGCACGGGACCCACGTCTGGGCATACCCGTCCCACTCGGGGTGACAAATGCAAAAACAACAGTTGATGGACAGAATGCAGAACAATGTCATACATTCACCCCAGTACAGAGATCTGGGCCTAAATCCATCGTTTTTAGCTCACCATGCCATTCCAGTTTGAACCCAGCCATATGCAAATCAGTCTTGACCCTGTGCCTCATGGGAACAGTCCAGCCCGAACTGCCAAGCCAGGTCCTCCCTGGACTGGAAACAAGCATCCTAGGACCGGTCTCGGGTTTCACCCCTCTTCAGCCAGGATAGCTTGATTCCAGTGGCATGGAGAGCACGGGACCCACGTCTGGGCATACCCGTCCCACTCGGGGTGACAAATGCAAAAACAACAGTTGATGGACAGAATGCAGAACAATGTCATACATTCACCCCAGTACAGAGATCTGGGCCTAAATCCATCGTTTTTAGCTCACCATGCCATTCCAGTTTGAACCCAGCCATATGCAAATCAGTCTTGACCCTGTGCCTCATGGGAACAGTCCAGCCCGAACTGCCAAGCCAGGTCCTCCCTGGACTGGAAACAAGCATCCTAGGACCGGTTTCGGGGTTTCACCCCTCTTCAGCCAGGATAGCTTGATTCCAGTGGCATGGAGAGCACGGGACCCACGTCTGGGCATACCCGTCCCACTGTTTGCCATTGTGCAACATTCCGTCCATCATCTTCTGTGTTTTGCAATTCGCCCCAAGTGGGAAGGGTATGCCCAGACGTGGGTCCCGTGCTCACTGCGCCACTGGAGTCAGGCTATCCTGGCTGATGAGGGCTGAATGCCCGAAACCGGTCCTAGGATGCTTGATTCCGGTCCAGGGAAGACATGGCTTGGCAGTTCGGTCTGGACTGTTCCCATGAGGCACAGGGTCAAGACTGATTTGCATATGGCCATGTCTGAACTGGGGTGGCGTGGTGAAGCAAAATAACGATGGATTAAACCCAGATCTGTGACTGGGTGTGAATGTTTGCCATTGTGCAACATTCCGTCCATCATCTTGTGTGTTTGCAATTCGCCCCAAGTGGGAAGGGTATGCCCAGACGTGGGTCCCGTGCTCACTGCGCCATTGGAGTCAGGCTATCCTGGCTGATGAGGGCTGAATGCCCGAAACCGGTCCTAGGATGCTTGATTCCGATCCAGGGAAGACATGGCTTGGCAGTTCGGTCTGGACTGTTCCCATGAGGCACAGGGTCAAGACTGATTTGCATATGGCCATGTCTGAACTGGGGTGGCGTGGTGAAGCAAAATAACGATGGATTAAACCCAGATCTGTGACTGGGGGTGAATGTTTGCCATTGTGCAACATTCCGTCCATCATCTTGTGTGTTTTGCAATTCGCCCCAAGTGGGAAGGGTATGCCCAGACGTGGGTCCCGTGCTCACTGCGCCACTGGAGTCAGGCTATCCTGGCTGATGAGGGCTGAATGCCCGAAACCGGTCCTAGGATGCTTGATTCCGGTCCAGGGAAGACATGGCTTGGCAGTTCGGTCTGGACTGTTCCCATGAGGCACAGGGTCAAGACTGATTTGCATATGGCCATGTCTGAACTGGGGTGGCGTGGTGAAGCAAAATAACGATGGATTAAACCCAGATCTGTGACTGGGGGTGAATGTTTGCCATTGTGCAACATTCCGTCCATCATCTTGTGTGTTTTGCAATTCGCCCCAAGTGGGAAGGGTATGCCCAGACGTGGGTCCCGTGCTCACTGCGCCACTGGAGTCAGGCTATCCTGGCTGATGAGGGCTGAATGCCCGAAACTGGTCCTAGGATGCTTGATTCCGGTCCAGGGAAGACATGGCTTGGCAGTTCGGTCTGGACTGTTCCCATGAGGCACAGGGTCAAGACTGATTTGCATATGGCCATGTCTGAACTGGGGTGGCGTGGTGAAGCAAAATAACGATGGATTAAACCCAGATCTGTGACTGGGGGTGAATGTTTGCCATTGTGCAACATTCCGTCCATCATCTTGTGTGTTTTGCAATTCGCCCCAAGTGGGAAGGGTATGCCCAGACGTGGGTCCCGTGCTCACTGCGCCACTCAGGCTATCCTGGCTGATGAGGGCTGAATGCCCGAAACAGGTCCTAGGATGCTTGATTCCGGTCCAGGGAAGACATGGCTTGGCAGTTCGGTCTGGACTGTTCCCATGAGGCACAGGGTCAAGACTGATTTGCATATGGCCATGTCTGAACTGGGGTGGCGTGGTGAAGCAAAACAACGATGGATTAAACCCAGATCTGTGACTGGGGGTGAATGTTTGCCATTGTGCAACATTCCGTCCATCATCTTGTGTGTTTTGCAATTCGCCCCAAGTGGGAAGGGTATGCCCAGACGTGGGTCCCGTGCTCACTGCGCCACTGGAGTCAGGCTATCCTGGCTGATGAGGGCTGAATGCCCGAAACCGGTCCTAGGATGCTTGATTCCGGTCCAGGGAAGACATGGCTTGGCAGTTCGGTCTGGACTGTTCCCATGAGGCACAGGGTCAAGACTGATTTGCATATGGCCATGTCTGAACTGGGGTGGCGTGGTGAAGCAAAATAACGATGGATTAAACCCAGATCTGTGACTGGGGGTGAATGTTTGCCATTGTGCAACATTCCGTCCATCATCTTGTGTGTTT
>CAWUFW010025258.1:0-47584 GCA_963921515.1 Calotriton arnoldi
GCGCAGAATCATCACACCAGCAAAAACAGAGTCAAAACCGGGAGGTCAGAAAGCAAAAAGTCAGGGGAAACACGCCAAAAGATGCCAAGTCTAACATAGGGCTATCACGAATGTCGTCCGGCAACTTATTCCAGTGGGAGGGCGCAAGGTAAGAAAATGAGCGACCCCCCATTCTAATTTTGTTGATCATCCTTGGGCACAACAACCGCCGATTGCACGACCTCAGTTGCCGACTTGGGATGTACGGTATTAGCTTTTTGCTGAGGTAGGCTGGGCCATGCCCCGTAGAGTTTTAAATACCAGACACGGAAGCTTGAATAATGCTCGCTTCCTAATTGGGAGCCAGTGAAGTTGGCGCAAGAGAGGTTCCGACGGTGAACGTGATGGGTGATTAAGGGCAAGACGAGCAGCAGTATTCTGCACGACCTGCAACCTAGAAAGAAGATCTTCCCTGATCCCTACCAGTAGGGAATTACCGTAATCCAACCTGCTTACTAGCAGTGCCTGAATAAGCAACTTTCTTGCAGAGAGGGGGAGCCAAGGAAAGATCTTTCGGAGCATACGCATCAAGCCGAAACACGTGCCAGAAATGCTTTTCACGTGTTGCTCCATGGAGAGTTTATCATCCAGTTTAATACCCAAATTTTTAACCCATTTTTTGGGGGTCGGAGGGTCACCCAGCTCAGGAGGCCACCAATCTATAGACCAAAGCTCCTTGGCTTTCCCGAACAACACAATTTCAGTTTTGGTTGTATTCAGCTGCAAAAAGTTAGCAGTCATCCAGGCCGCCGTCATTAACATGCATTTTTTTAATCTTTCTGTGGTCGATGCGGGATCCGAATCGATGGTAATGATCAATTGAGTATCATCCGCATATGATACGGTGTCGAACCCACAAGATCTGATAATAGAGGCCAGAGAAGATACATAGATGTTAAATAACGTGGGGCTTAGAATGGAACCCTGTGGTACCCCTTTGTCCACCGCCGAAGTCTGAGAAGTATATGCCCTGGGCTAAGTGAAATTGCACATTTTACTCCCCACATTGAGATAAAGTGCTGCCCAAAATCGACTTTAGTGCTAGGAACACTGTGGAGGGAGGATCTGCAAGCTTTTTACATATTCAGAACCCCTAAAGTCTCCCATATGTGTTCCTGGGGTGGAGGTCCTGTAGATATATGTAAAGTACTTATAAAATATGTTTTTATAAGCCCTGGTGCTAGAAAAATGTCCCAAGTCATTTTTCCCATTGCAAATCCCATGCCACATAGGTTAACATGGCAAGAAGTTATTAACTGCTAACTCTTGATAGGAGAAGGCTAAACATACCATTCAAAGACTTCCTAGAATGGTATTAATAAATCCAACAATATGATATTGTTGAATTTCTCCTAAAATGTGCAGACAAGAAGTTATAAGACTTTCTTGTTTGTAAGCCCAGATTCAACCTTCCAGTTGTCTGTCCTGATTGGTCAGAGTTAAGTGGATTAGCCAGGCTTCTTTGAAGAAGTGATAAAGAGCCCGTGGGGTTAATCAGCTCTGCTGGTAGGGCAGTGTTCTGTTACACAGGAATGCCTGAGCAGGGGGAGGAGTCGTAAACAATGGACTTCAGGGGAAGTGGAAGACACCAGTGTCGTTTACAACTCTACTCTTTTGAACCCAGACCAGATGCTAGGCTTAAGGAAGTAATGAGCAGATGCAAGGGGGAGAGACTATGGAGATTAGCCATACTAGGGATGTGTTTAGCCAGCTCTTCTCTCCTTGCTGGAAAATCAGCCATTATGAATTTGGAAGAATTGGTGCACTTTGGGACAAAATAGTGCCACACTCTGCAGGAAGTAGTCATACCTTTGGGTTGTACCCTGCAGCCCATTGGACAGGAGAGACCTCCTGCTTGACCCAGAGAAATTGGAATAAGTATCTGAGAAGGGCAGAGCCCCTCAGATCTGCTGCTTGAAACTTAAGAAAGCAATTCGGGCCATGCTGGAAGTTTGATGTGCATTTCCTAAGGCCTGCACTCTGAAGACTGCACCTTCTACACCATCTGAAACTACAGCCTGTGGATTACCTTGCTGTAAAAGGACTAAAGAGTGGACTCCCTGCAAGCTACAGGTTAAAGGAGCTCACCTGGAACATCACCACCGTGGATCCTCAACCCGGAGAACTACCAGTGGCTTTGTAAGGGTTTTGTCCAAGTGGATTGTGGGAACTGAAGTCCTCAACTTTCAAGGACCATCTTGGAGATTCCAGACCCTTGGAGTGAGTTTGAGACACTTTGGGACCCTTTGGGGAACTTCAGGAAGAAGTTCCAGAAGTTTGGAGAACTTTGGAGCAACTTTGGAAAGAAGCTCCATAAGGGGACTGACTCAACCTGGCCAGCCAAGCTGCCTGCCTTCAACCGAGAGTCGGCCTGCCGTCCAGGTTTGTCCCGCTGAAAAGCTCTGTAGGTCCTACTTCCAGAGTTTGACCAGGAGTAGTCAAAATCCGATGCCGGCAATCCCTCACCGAATCCGGCCTGGTGAAGAGCATCGAGGGACTCCGCAAGAAAAAGCTCTGTAAAAGTTTCTAAGTCCGAACGAAGTAAAGGTGACCGGGAGCAACCGCGAAAGCCAAGCCGCCTGCCTTTAACCGTGTGTTGGCCTGAATCCTTGGTTTGTCCTGCTGGAACGCTCCAGAGGCCAGACTTCCAGAACTTTGACCGGAAGCTCGTTGCAAGGCAATTCGGCGAACCCTCACCGAATCCGGACTGGCTGAGAGCTTCGAGAGACCCCGGGAAGAAAAGCTCCAGAAAAGTTTCTAAGTCCGTAGGTAAAAACTGTGACCGAGACCTACCACGAGGGGTAGCGGAGCAGGGGTCCATCGCGGTCAGCCAGAAACTTTGACTTTGACCCGGTCTATCGCGACCAGATGTCCCGTTAAGGCACTATAGGTTTCTATGTGCTAAAAATTGCTAAATATTTGAAAATTCATATCTCCGGTTCCCTACATTGGATTTTTGTCGTTCTGGTGCCATTTTAAAGATACAAATATTGCCTATTTTTATAAATTGGTGTCGGATTTTTATTGTGCATTGTGTCTTAATTATTTACTGAAATGGTGTTTTTAAATGCGCTCGCAGCCAAGCTACCAAGGTTTGAGCATAGGAATAATTTTCTAAGACCTATTTTGAGCCCTATACTGTGTTAATGGCCTTATTTCAAGTGGCAGATATACTTTTGCTTCTACTAATAATCCACTTTCCAACAATATCTTATTTTAGTTCAAGATGATTCAGCACAAAAACCTTTTTAATTTTTGACAGTGATATTCCAAATATTGTATCAGTCTGTACATGTTATGTAAAAATTCAGAGACTGCGATGAGTTTTAATTCAAAGCAAATTCTTTATTCATATCTTCTTTTAAAGACTCCTTGAAAACAGTAGCCAAAAGTACCTGATTGGTTTGAGTCTAGTGGAAGCCTTAACAATAACAATGATAATCAAACTACTGTTACACTGCTGGCTCGATAAAGTTCCACAAGCAAAGAAACACTTCAGGCGTCATAGTAGCCATCAGTTAAAAGAGAGAAAGGACAAGTGAGCAGGCGTCCTGAGGTTATCTGCCGTAGACAGGACAATTCTGACAGATTCCTTAGAAACTTAAACCTCACAGTGGCGAATTGCTCCTCAAGACTTTTTTTGTAATACGGTAGGAATAGAAGCACAAATCCCCTAAACTCCACGTCAGCACTAATTTACTAACCAATGAAAACATTACACTGTCCTCAACCTAAAGAAAGATAAGGGCAGAGTGACTTTGGAGGACCATAGTCATAACATAATTATTGTAGGACTGTCCATAAGCCAATACAAGTTGAGAAGCTAGCCACAAATAATCATAGAAAGTTCTAATAATCTATAGAATAGCACACACATTAGGAAGCGTTCCCTGAAAGCTCTGACCATCCATATGTAAAGGAAACAGATGGGATTGCGGGCTCCCAGTGTCATTCGTTGGACTTACAACCATTCAACTGCCAGCACAAGCTGTCATTGGGTGCCGATAGTCATAAAGCTGGTTGGAGTTCACTGCAAACTCCAGAAGGAGAAATGATAGTGTGGCATGGCATACTGCACCTATAATCGCGGCGCGTTATAGTAAACGTTAGACCGAAACATGCTGCCTCAATGCATAATAAAAATGCGCTAGCTTGGCAGTGTGCCATTTTCAAATCGCTTATAAGATATATTAGGAAAAATTATATAATTGTATAAACACTTTTTCGGTAGCTTTCCCCCATTCTGTTTGTGCATGCGCTTTCTATTTATTTAACAGTTGTTTTCGCCACAGCTGTTCGAGTTCACTCGTCCAGTGTCTTATTTCAGACAGTGGACATTTTCGCACTAGTCTCGTGCCAACAACACGGCACAAGGCACTTAAACTTTACCGGGTAGTGCACGAGGAGTGATTTGTAAATACGTCCAAGTTAATGAGGCAAACGTAGATTTGTTAGCTCAGTGTGATCTATCGAATATACATATAGCAATCATATTGACACTGCAGAGTGTGTAAATAAGAAGTAGCACTTCTGCCATATGATAAAAAACGGTCTACAGTATAATGTGCTCTCGGCGTTAGTAGACATCATAGTACTTTTGGAAATAATTTTATGTTTTGGTATTTTAGTCTGTTATGTTTAAGCCTAAATCAATCACAGTATCATCACTTGATTTTCTTAAGCATTTCACAAGAATATATTAAAACAATGGACGAAACTTAAAAAAGCACACATGTAAATAAAGAAACGAAACCGAGGCTCCACTGTAGTGCAAACAAAACAAAGACAATCATGGTAAACCACCGGTCAAAATACAAAACGTAATGAGATCCAGAGCCACTTACTGCTGTGTGATCTGTTCTACAGAATGGAGGCGGCTTTAAACTGGGTATTTACATGTTGAGGCTGGCTGTTCCCAGCATCCACAGCTGTTCTATTTTTGGATATCTGTGTCATCAGCTTGCCTCAGACTGCTGCAGCTGTCCCTTGAGTGGCTCTCCAACCAATAACAGCCCTGCACAAATCACAAGAGGGAAACAAAAGAAAGCGCTGAACAATACACCCTCTTACATTCCAGTTCACCAGCACACATTCTGCACGCACAAAGAGAGAAGGCTGCATTTTAAAATAGTCCTCTCCTCAGCTGAACGCCTTGTGTCTTCGGGCACTTGCCTGGTTGCCGTCTGAGCAGTAGGCCGGTTTCCTGCGAGCGATGGGACGTGTTCTCCCACCAGGTCTTCACCTTCAGAGAGGGGTCGCTGAAAGAGACGTGGGTGGGTCGGAGCTTTCTCAGAAAAAATGCCAGTACTGTCCATGTAATCAAGTAAAGGGCGCAGCATTTCTTTTACCTGTGCAAACTGTTAGATAATAGTAAATAGTGCCACTGACATGACTAAATTCAAATTAGGAGTTTTATAGTAAGAAACGTCCAACTGCGTGTTGTTTTGCTCACGAACCCTAGTGCGTTTATTTGTGTTAATGAAGTACTGGAAAGGTTCGCGAACAGATACAGCCTCTTAATAACTCTCTAAGTCTTTGCCAGACAACAGGACCTGATTCCCAAAAGTAGTACTCTCACTCGGGGCACAAGTCCTAAAAAACAGAAGTGGGGGGTCTAACCAAGTTAGGTAGTATGCAAGTGACATCATGGTGCGTGACATCACAGCTACCATCATAGCATCACAGGAAGTGACATCTCAACCCATGACCTCACAGGAAGTGACATCACAAGAAGTGACATCAGATCTTAACACTTCACACACATTTTTCGCAGGTCAATCATGAGTACATTTGAGCACATTATGAGATTTACAAATGAGATTTTGTGTCTGGAATGTGCCAAAAAAGTGACACAACCCTGACCCAAAATTTGTGCCTCAATTTAAACATTTATTGTTTTAAACTGCCACAAAGAAGTTGACAGCAAGGATACACATAGTAGTAAATCTATTCTGCTTAATTGGATGCAAAGTCTGCATTTTAAAATATCTTATTGGGTTAAGGCAGCTGCTGAAGAGATCTTTGTGTGCCCAGTAAATCCCAGGGAACAATAATAATTGTAAGGTAACTTTGGAGGGTAACACATTTGCTGGAGAGACCTGTGTTTTCTCTAGTCACAGTTCTGAGTGAAAGAAGCATAGAGGGTTAATGCGTCTCCTGCAAAGCACATCATCTAACACACAGATAACAGATTTTTAGTTTATGTAGCCAGGTAAGTGAGTTACTGCTTTTAACAAAGAGATCCTTTGGTTACTCACAGTTCATAAACTGTAATCCTTCTAATATAGCATAGCAAGCTATGAAGGACATGTGACTCCTACACCTTGTAACCCTCACAGTCTTATGTAACACATATTGTACATTGGTTTATGCATTTATAGGATTTATTGTCAATGTATAATGTGTTGTGTGATGTAAAGCGCTCTGACACACTGCTTTGGGAAGAGTAGCGCTATAAAAGAAATAAAACAAAATAGTGGAATTTAAATTATTTGTGTAAATACTGGAACATATCAAAACATCTGACATCCTTACAGTGCATGCTTATCTCTTATATATAGGGATTGAACAACGTAAAAAGCATGCCTCTTTTAAGTATCTGTGAAGTGATACAACAAACTATGGGCCTTTGTTTCCCCTCCCCTGCCTATGCATCTAGGTGTGAGGCTCAGATAGCTCCCAGTTAGGATAGTGGAACAAAAGGAGGCCCCTTGCATTTGGCCTTTGTTATTGGCCCAGCTGGGGTCTCAAATATGAAAGCCCCCTCTCCACTTGAGAGCTGCTGATGGAAACGAAAGCAGACAAGGTGCAGGCGCTGCTGAATCTGTCCCAGTGCCTGTAAGTTACACTGTACAAAGACAACATATTTTAGTGTGACCCACTTCTTGGAGGGTGGACAGCGTCCACCCTGCGAAAATACTGGGTGGATGCCATGTACCCGTGTGTACCCCCGACTTGTGCCCTGCTCTCACTCATGAATCAAATTTTCATTCAAATTCAAAGCATTCGCGCTTTGGATGTATGCAGATCACTATTCTCAGACGAGAACTATGTGCGTGAAAAGTACCAGGGAGACTGCCCTATTGCAAGCAGCCTCTGGCAGTCTCCAGTGAATACTAATGCTGTGGGCGGTACCCACTGCTTTAGTATTCTTTGACTCATATGAGTCATTTAGGGGAGGGGCTTGAGCCTGCTGACATCACCATGCCTAGTCCCTCTTTTTGAGACCTCTCAGGAGCCTGTTTTCTCATATAGGCCTTAAAGTCATACCAGGCACATTATCAGTATCACTCCTATGCCTACATTAGAGATACGAATGAAATATTGTACACCAACATCCTGCCTGAATGTTGGTCTGGGAATTTCGAATACAAGTAGCGGGCACAGTTGTCCCCCTACTTGTATTGTGCTTTCCCCTGCGCTATAAACCATGACTCATGCAGGACTGCAATACCTGGCCATCCTCTGTGATGAAGGCATGCCCATGGATCTGACCCTGTTTGTACTAGGCCTGTCTGCCTGTGCACAAATCATTTTCAGCATATAGAGTACATATTTAGCAATGGCATTTCCTTTTTTGCTCGCAGCCTACCAGACAGCAAGCTGTCTGGTTTGCTAAAGACAGCTTGGTGACTTTCAGAAAGTTGACCTAGGAATGCATTCCGCCTGTTCATTTCCATTGGCTTTGTGGTTTGCAAACTCACATTTTCTGGCTTTCTACTTGCTGTCTTTACTTGCTTTAGGCTCTCCAGGTTCAGTTCATTCCTCCTGTTGCCTAAAGCCTGTTTACTGTATTCTTCCACAAACTCCCTCTCTGTAACCGGTGTTGAAATGTTATTCTTATCTTGTCACAGTTGCTGTGCATGCAAAGACCGAGGTCAAATGTCAGGCGCTGTCTTCTGAGGGTGCTTCTTATGTTTTCTTTCTCCACCTTCAAAGTGAGAGGATTTCTGTGACAATTTACTAGGGGTAGGAAAGAGGTTTTTTCTACCACATGACAACATTTAAATGAACTGTGTAAGTATTTCAGAATATATCAGAATTAGAAACAGAAACAAACCAAATTGTTTGTTATTTCTGAAGTGTGTTGGAAACAAATACTTTAATATGATCAAAATTAATCATTACTCTAGGTGATGCAATTTCCCCACATTTTCATTTGTGCACTATATAGTTTTATTAGTAAAATTGTATGTGAATGCAAATGTAATGGGTATTTAAATTGAAAATGTGTTGTCTTTAATGGCATTGCGGTGCCATACCATGAATACTCCGTTCTACGCCACTCCACTCTACTGTGCACTACTCCACACCACTGCACTCTACTCTACACCACTCCAGTCTTGGCAACACCAATCTAATCTGCACAACTCCACTCCACGCCACTGTACTCTGCGCCACTCTGCAACACTGCACTCTATGCCATTGCACTTTATGCCAATACACTCGACGCCAATGCACTTTACTTTGTAACACTCAACTCTATGCCCCTGCACTCTATGCCAGTTCTCTGTATGCCACTGCAATCTACTCTGAACCACTGCACTCTATGCCTCTGCATTCTTCACAGCGACCCTTGACCTTGCCAGGTAGGTCGCTCCCCCGCCACACAGCTCCGCCTGTGTTGTCCTGCCCGCTGCTGCTGCTGGTAAGCTCGCCCCTCTGCTGCTGCCTCGGTGCCCGTTTTGCCTTCTGTTTCCCCTCGTGCCCCCATCTCCTGTGTCCATTTTGCTTTCTGTTTCCCCTCGTGCCCCCATTCTGTGTGTCCATTTTTGCCTTCTGTTTCCCCTCGTTGCCCCCATTTCTTGTGCCCGTTTTGCCTTCTGTTTCCCCTCGTGCCCCCATCTCCTGTGCCCAATTTTGCCTTCTGTTTCCCCTCGTGCCCCCATTCTGTGTGTCCATTTTGCTTTCTGTTTCCCCTCGTGCCCCCATTTTTTGTGCCCGATTTTGCCTTCTGTTTCCCCTCGTGCCCCCATTCTGTGTGTCCATTTTGCTTTCTGTTTCCCCTCGTGCCCCCATTTTTTGTGCCCGATTTTGCCTTCTGTACCCCCGTTGCCTCTCTCCACTCCCCGCCGCTGCGTCCCCTGTGGCCCCGCCCCTGACTGCCCATTCGCTGCCCCTGCCTCCCGCCTCCCAGCTGCTCCTCCCTCCCACCTCCCCATATATGGCGGCCGCTGCGCGGTGAGGAGAGGGACCCTTGACCTTGCCAGGTAGGTCGCTCCCCCGCCACACAGCTCCGCCTGTGTTGTCCTGCCCGCTGCTGCTGCTGGTAAGCTCGCCCTCTGCTGCTGCCTCGGTGCCCGTTTTGCCTTCTGTTTCCCCTCGTGCCCCCATCTCCTGTGTCCATTTTGCTTTCTGTTTCCCTCGTGCCCCCATTCTGTGTGTCCATTTTTGCCTTCTGTTTCCCCTCGTTGCCCCCATTTCTTGTGCCCGTTTTGCCTTCTGTTTCCCCTCGTGCCCCCATCTCCTGTGCCCAATTTTGCCTTCTGTTTCCCCTCGTGCCCCCATTCTGTGTGTCCATTTTGCTTTCTGTTTCCCCTCGTGCCCCCATTTTTTGTGCCCGATTTTGCCTTCTGTTTCCCCTCGTGCCCCCATTCTGTGTGTCCATTTTGCTTTCTGTTTACCCTCGTGCCCCCATTTTTTGTGCCCGATTTTGCCTTCTGTACCCCCGTTGCCTCTCTCCACTCCCGCCGCTGTGTCCCCTGCGGCCCCGCCCCCCTGACTGCCCATTTGCTGCCCCTGCCTCCCGCCTCCCGCCTCCCAGCTGCTCCTCCCTCCCACCTCCCCATATATGGCGGCCGCTGCGCGGTGAGGAGAGCGACCCTTGACCTTGCCAGGTAGGTCGCTCCCCCGCCACACATCTCCGCCTGTGTTGTCCTGCCCGCTGCTGCTGCTGGTAAGCTCGCCCCTCTGCTGATGCCTCGGTGCCCGTTTTGCCTTCTGTTTCCCCTCGTGCCCCCATCTCCTGTGTCCATTTTGCTTTCTGTTTCCCCTCGTGCCCCCATTCTGTGTGTCCATTTTGCTTTCTGTTTCCCCTCGTGCCCCCATTTTTTGTGCCCGATTTTGCCTTCTGTTTCCCCTCGTGCCCCCATTCTGTGTGTCCATTTTGCTTTCTGTTTCCCCTCGTGCCCCCATTTTTTGTGCCCGATTTTGCCTTCTTTACCCCCGTTGCCTCTCTCCACTCCCACCGCTGCATCCCCTGCGGCCCGCCCCCCTGACTGCCCATTTGCTGCCCCTGCCTCCCGCCTCCCAGCTGCTCCTCCCTCCCACCTCCCCATATATGGTGGCCGCTGCGCGGCCACGCCGCTGGCGCGCCGCTGGCGCGCCTAAGGCAAGCCCGTCTGCGCCCGTCCGCGCCTGGACCACGCCCAGTGCCAGAACCCCTGGGCCGCGCCCCCCCGCTCCAGCCTCGAGGACCGACGCCGTTACGATGCCACCACACTCCACGCTCTCAACCCCGGACGGACACACAACTGCTTCAAGGCTGCCCCGAAACGCACTCATGGCCCCTTCACCTGCCGGAACTGCAGCTACAGTAGCCTCAGAGCCACCGAAGCGCCTGCCAAGAAGGACCTCAACCACCTCCGATGCATCCTACTGAACACCCGCTCCGCACGCAAACACGCCGTCGAGCTCTGGGACCTGCTCGACACATCATCACCAGACGTCGCCTTCCTGACAGAGACCTGGATGAACGATTCCTCCGCACCCGACATCGCCATAGCCATCCCAGACGGCTATAAGATCACCCGCAGAGACCGCGTCAACGGAGTAGGAGGAGGAATCGCCATCGTCCACAAGAACTCCATCAGGGTCTCGACCAGCACCGATGACCTTCTCTGCACCGCCGAACACATGCACTTCCAGATCCACACGGACCCCAACACCACCCTTAGAGGCACCCTTGTCTACAGACCCCCTGGGCACGCACGCCCTGACCTCTACCGACTACATCCTCCTCGGAGACCTGAACTTTCACCTGGAGAACAACAATGACAGCAACTCCACCACCCTGATCGACAACCTCGCCAACCTCGGACTGAGACAGCTCGTCACAACACCGACTCATTCCGCCGGCCACACGCTCGACCCCGTCTTCTCCTCAAGCTCCCACGTCTCCTTCAGCCACACCACGGAACTCCTCTGGACCGACCACCGCTGCATCCACTTCACCTTCCAGAAACCCACCACACACCACCGCACCCAACAGATCCCACGCCGCTGCTGGAGCAAAGTCACCGAAGACCAACTATGGGCAAACCTCGCTCTCAGCCCTCCCTCCGACCCATCCAACACCGACGACGCTGCCTGCAACCTCAGACGATGGATAGACTGTGCCAACTCCCTCGCCCCGCTGAAAAAACTCACCTACAGCGACACCACCAAAAGAGCCAGCTGGTTCACCCCGCAACTCCTAGCTTCCAAGCGTACCTGCCGGAAACTAGAGAAGAAATGGCACAGTGATAAGACACCGGACAGCCACGCAGCCCACAAAGACGCCATCCGTAACCACCACCACCTCATCAGGTCCGCCAAGAGAATCTCCTTCAAAGACCGCCTCGACAACAACGCACACAACAGCAAGGAGCTCTTCAACATCGTGAAGGAACTCTCCAACCCCAGCTCCAACACCAACGACATCCCGCCGTCGCAAGCCCTGTGCGATTCCCTCGCCACCTTCTTCCACCGCAAGATCGCCGACATCCACGACAGCTTCAACACCCAGACAGCCCCTACTAAGATAGATACACCAGACCCGCCGCACACCATCGACCATGACCCCTTGCCAGCCTGGGCCAGCGTGAACATCGATGACACCATCAAGACCATGAGCACAATACACTCCGGCTCCCCGTCAGACCCTTTCCCGCACCACATCTTCAACAAAGCCAGCAGCTCCATCGCACCCCACCTGTGCAACGTTATCAATCTCTCCTTTGAGACCGCGACCTTCCCAGAGAGCTGGAAACACGCAGAGATCAACGCCCTACTCAAAAACCCAAGGCGGACCCGAGAGACCTCAAGAACTTCCGGCCCATCTCCCTGCTTCCGTTCCCAGCCAAGGTCATCGAGAAGATCGTCAACAAACAGCTAACCCGATACCTCGAAGAAAACAGCATCCTGGACCCATCCCAATCAGGGTTCCGCAGCAACCACAGCACTGAGACTGCCCTCATCGCTGCCACCGACGACATCAGGACCCTGCTGGACAACGGTGAGATCGCAGCCCTCATCCTGCTGGACCTCTCCGCCGCCTTCGACACTGTCTGCCACCGCACTCTACGCGCACACCTCCACGAGGCAGGGATCCGAGACAAGGCCCTGGAATGGACCACCTCCTTCCTCGACGGCAGAACCCAGAGAGTCCGCCTCCCACCTTTCCGATCCGAAGCCTCCAAGATCATCTGCGGCGTACCCCAGGGATCTTCCCTCAGCCCAACACTGTTCAACATCTACATGGCCCCGCTCGCATGCATCGCCAGACAGCACGACCTCAACATTATCTCCTACGCCGACGACACTCAACTGATCCTCTCCCTCACCAAGGACCCCCTCGCCGCCAAATCCAATCTCCATGAAGGAATGAAGGCCGTCGCCGATTGGATGAAGATCAGCCGACTAAAGCTGAACACGGACAAGACAGAGGTCCTCATCCTCAGCTCCAACCCCTCAGCCTGGGACGACTCCTGGTGGCCAACGACGCTGGGAGCAGCCCCGACACCCACCGACCACGCACGCAACCTGGGAGTCATCCTCGACTCAACGCTCTCCATGGCCAAGCAAGTCAACGCAGTCTCCTCCTCCTGCTTCAACACCCTCCGCATGCTTCGCAAGATCTACAGGTGGATCCCGACAGATACAAGAAGAACAGTCACCCAGGCCCTCGTCAGTAGCAGACTTGACTATGGGAACGCCCTCTATGCGGGAGCCCCGGCCAAGCTCATCAAGCGACTGCAACGCATACAAAACGCCTCCGCACGCCTGATCCTCGACGTACCACGCCACAGCCACATCACCCCCCACCTGAGGAACCTGCACTGGCTCCCCGTCGACAGGAGAATCTCCTTCAAACTCCTCATCCACGCACACAAGGCACTCCACAAGACTGGCCCAGCCTACCTCAACAGACGACTCTTCTTCTACATCCCCAACCGCCAGCTCTGCTCCGCCGACCTCTCCTCGCCACCGTCCCTCGCATTCGAAGAACAACCACCGGCGGCAGATCCTTCTCACACCTCGCCGCCAAGACCTGGAACACCCTTCCACTAAGCCTACGACAGACCCAAGACCTGCTGACCTTCAGGAGGCTACTCAAGACCTGGCTGTTCGACCAGTAGCAGCACCCCCCCTTTTCTCTCCCCAGCGCCTTGAGACCCTCGCGGGTAAGTAGTGCGCTCTACAAATTCTGTGATTGATTGATTGATTAGTCTGCGCCATTACACTCTATGCCACTCTACTCAACTGCACTCTACCCTGCACAACTCCACTCTATGCCTATTCACTCTACTCTGAAAACAATCTACAATACACCACTGCACTCTACATCACTCTACTCCACTCTGCACCACTCCACTCCACTCTATGCTACTGCACTCTACGCCACTCTACTCTTAACCACTGTACTCTATGCCAATGCACTCTACACAACTGCACTTTATGTCACTACACTCTATGCCACTGCACTCTGCTCCACTGTACACTATGCCACTGCTCTCTATGCAGCTCTACTCCACTCTACACCACTACAATCTACTTTGCAACACTGCATGCTCTGCCACTGAACTCTATGCCACTCTACTCTGTACTACTCCACTCTACGCTACTCCACTCTATGCCACTGCACTCTATGCCACTGCACTCTAAGACACCATACTCTACTGTGCACCACTACATGCTACTCTACTCTGCATCACTCTACACCACTGCACTCTCAACTCTATTCTGCACCACTGCCCTCTGCATCACTCAAGTCTACGCCACTCTACTCTGCGCCACTCTACTCTATGCCACTCTACTCTACGCCACTACACTCTGCGCCACTCCACTCTGCAACACTATAATGTATGCCACTGCATTCTACGACACTGCATTGTATGCCTCTGAATTCAACACCACTGCACTCAATGACACTGCTCTCTATGCCACTATACTCTGCAACACTCTACGCCAATGCACCTTACACCAGTCCACTCTACTCTATGACACTCTAGTGTATGCCACTCTACGCGAGTCCAGACAATGCCACTCTAATAAACAACACTCTCTGCCACTCCACTCTACAACACTCTACTTCACTCTTCACCATTCAACTCTACGACACTCCAGGCAACTCTCCTCTATGACACTAACTTTTAGCCATGCTGAACAGGAGCCACACTGGTGTACAACATGGCTAAAACACATTGGCATAGTCAATAGTTCTTGCAAAGTCGAGACCTATTGACTTTGCCAGCGCTTGTTATTATTGAGGCTGTGCATAAGAGTCCGGTGACAAATTGAGTTGTTGGTTGAGGGGGGTGAAACCCTACTCAAGCAACAGCCATAATCCTTGTCAAGGTGAACCACAAAAAGTCACTTAATTAACCTGTGCTTAACCTTCTGGTAGCTTGGCACAAAAGCAGTCAGGCTTAACTTAGAGGCAATGTGTAAAGTATTTATGTAGCAAATAAACAGTAATAAAGTGAAACACAACAGAAGAAAAATCCCACCCAAATTTAAAAAAAATTGATTACATTCTAATAAATAACTTGAGACCAAAATGACAAAAATCCAATTTGTGGAACCGGAGATATGCAATTTTAAAGATTTAGATGAAAGGAGCGCCAAAAGGCGCAAAGCACCAACTGAGGTTATCTGGTCGTATTGAACGGGGCAAAGTCACAAATTCAGACTGACTGTGATGGAACGCAGCCCAGGAACAGGACCAAATCTGGCCTGCTTAGGATTGTACCTTATGTTCTTGGTGCTTGTGCGTTGTTGCTTTGCGAGGCTTTGCGTAGTTCGGCGTCAGTTCCAATGAATCGGTTCAATGAGGCTCTGCAGGGCTTTGCGTTGCTCTGCTTCAGTTCTGATGAACTGTGTGATGCTGCTTTGTGTCGCTCTGCATCAATTCTGATGTTGCTGGTGGAGAAGCTTTGCGTCGCTCAGCGTCGATTCCAAGGAGGCTGTGAGCTGTGCGACGAGGCTTTGTGGGGCTTCACGTCAGTTCTGATGGGGACCACAGCTGGACTGGCAGAGAACCTTTATCCCCTCTTCCAAGGGTACAGGACTGGGGAGGCACCACTTAGGGAGTTAACACTCACAGCAGACAAAATCCAGGTGCAGGGTTCAAGATGGTTGAAGCCTTTTCAGTCCCTGAGGCATTGATCAGGTGGCCACCCAACTAGCCCTTGGAGTCACGCTGGTGGTCCTGAGTTCAAGGTGCAGGTCCAGGTCTTCTTACTCAGGTAGCAGGGCAGCAGAGCCGCAAGGCAGCAAAGCAGTCCTTTGCAGCAGAGCAGTCTTTCTTCTGAGTCTTTCATAGTTCCAGAAGTGATCTGAAGAATTAGGTCTGAGGCTCTATTATTTATACGTGGTACCCACCTTGAAGTGGGAGTAGCTTCTGGAGTCCTCCCCTACAAAAGTGCCTGGAATTTCCTGCCTCCCTGCCCTGGCCGCAGCTTGTCTGGAGGCCGAAAAAACTAGCGTCAAACCCTTTGAGAGTGTGTAGAGGCTTTTTGTGATTTGCAAGTGTGGTAGGTGACAGGTCCTACCCCATCAAGTCAAAGACAGCACATCCTGCCAACAGCTATTCCCCCTTTGTCTCACTGTCTGGGAGTAATACACAAAGAACAACTGCCAGCTGCACGTAGTCTTATGACCCGGATACAGGCTGCAGGCACCTAATGGTTGGGACAAGAAAATGCCAACTTTCTAAAAGTGGAATTTACAGAATTGTGGCTTAAAATACAACTTAACCATTAAAGAGAGTTAATAATTACAATTCGTTAGACACCAAATTCAACATTCATTCCTGCTCCCAATTGGAAATTATAACTTATTAAATGTAATGAGGTAACAATAAGTATCTGTTATTCAGCACCAAGATACCCTTCTGGGTGAGCATGCGCTTTACAAATGCACGTTATGTTATGTAATACTATGTAACCCATTGTTATCCTTTGGGAGAGGTGGGCCTAGCAGTAGTGAAAAATGAATTTGAGTTTTTCATTACTAGGACATGTAAATCTTAAAAGTACATGTCCAACTTTTTAAATACACTGCACCCTGACCTCCCGGACTGTGTAGGGCCTACCCTGGGGGTTACTTACCCCTATAAAAAAGGATGGTTTGGGCCTTGCAACAGGTTTATTTTGCTAGTTCAAAATGATAGTTTACAACAGCACACACAGGCTGTAAAGGCAGGCCTGAGACATGTTTAAAGGGCTACTTAAGTGGGTGGCACAAGGACAGCTGCAGCCCCACTAGTAGCATTTAATGGGCAGGCCCGTGGTACCCATGATACCACTTTACGAGGGACTTAAAAGTAAATCAAATGTGCCAATTAGGTGTAAGCCAATTTCACCATGTTTAAAGGAGAGAGCACAACATTTTAGCAGTGGTAGAGTAAGTAGAGTCCTAAAGGCCAATGAAAACAAGTTCAGAAAACAGGAGGGTTACGAAAAAAGTTTAGGGATGACCCTGCAGAGAGGGCCAAGTCCAACAAGTCCCTTCCCCACCACCTGTTCAGAACTTTGCTAACTTGTTTCTAGATGTCTAATGTGACAAGCCACAACAGCCAAGTTTAAAAATTATTTTTTGTTCATCAAATTTTATGAAGTTTTGAAATAAGTTAGATTCAATATACAATCTGGTAAAGACATGAAGAAAAAGTATGGATATGAGATCCATGATTTCAAACTGGAATAATCATGTCTATCAAGCATAAAACCCTAGTCACAACACACCTCAGTAGATATCTGGAAACCTAGGAAAGAAAAGGGACAGTAGACCTGTTCTAAAGAAGTTGCTGCTACCTGCTCAATTATGATTACTCGTATGTATGGCTACTGTAAAATAGGATGGGGGGAAGCAGGGGCAAGGAAAGAAGAGGAAGGCGAGGTAAGTTAGTACAGAGAAATGAGAAGATAATAGATCATTGTGAAGTTAGAGGCACGTCAAACATTAGTCGGGTAAGTCAATAAATGTCATATCATACACAAATGACAATAAAACGAATGCAACCAACCACTGGCCATCCCATCATCTGTCGGTTTCCACCAAATACGGGTCACATCAGATTTGTTGAAACCAACCCATTCCTACCATTCACAGATGGTTCTAGCATGCCATTTGTTCTAGCATGAAGTGATTTATTGGATGCTTATAATGATAAGGATTTCAAAATGTACACTTTCGGATTCTAGGGGATAGATATTGAAAGGTGACTTCATTGTATAGATTAAAAATGTGCTTCACCACATCCCAAATATTGTTCCAAAATTCCTTCCCTACGGGGCAATGGAATAATATATGTTGAAAGTTACCTACCATGTCTCAGAGCCAGCTCAATGGAGCGGGGTGCAGTATGGCAGCAAGTAAATTCTGAGGAGTTTAGATGACTTTGGCTATGTTAACAAGTGGGCCATACAATTCCAATCTCTGTGCAAACAACAGCTTGTGCAAGGATCGGAATTCCAAGTAATGAGGAATAAACTGCACCTTTATCGATAGAATAATCTCCACATCCTCAAATTTTTCCCCAGGTCAGGTTCGGCAGTTCAAACCTGCTGAAATCTACTGTGAGTAAAATGCCCAGCAATTACCATGCAATGCAGAACTCATGTGTTAAGCACTAAATTTCATGTTATGTTCAATTTCTCAATTTAAAGAACACTGAAGGTCAAAAGCTCCTGCTGATAAGAGAGAGGTGAAGAGTTTACTTTATAACAGAGTGCATGACTTTTAAGGTCATAGCTAAAGGAAAACTTGTGTTTAGTAAGCTTAAAAGAATGTATGGCCTTGGCACACATGCACACCAGTTCTATTCTGTGTTTTAAATAGATTGGAAACGGATTAGACAATAGGAGCAGGAGATCAAATGAGCCAAAAACACATAGAATCTGATAAGAAGTTTTAAGTGCACAGTGGTAAAGCACACTAACCAACAAGCATGCATTCATCCCAAAATACACATGCATTCAAAAGTAGAAGAATACTTAGTTTATTAAGCATTGTTAGAAACTGCAATAAGGGCTGTGTAGAGAATTAGGTTAAAGTCTAGGGTCACAAATTACCTCATGTTTTTTTACAATTAATGTGTATCAATGTGTAACTGTCTAATAATCTATTTTGTGAACTTTTGCAACCCCCGTTGTTTAACTCTGTGTAAAAGAAGCTGCCTTGAAGCAGCATATTGAGACCAACCGTTTATTGATGTGTACTTGCCACTCTCCCTGTTGCAACAGTAAAGAGCTGTTTTTACATTGCCAAAGATGAGTCTGTCTTTTTCTTCATTTTTAAGTTACCCTGCAAAAGTTGGCAAGCCAGTCTTGGAGTTTCCCTTTCCCCCACCTGACTGCTGCCACCTGAGTACCGCCTACTCCCCTCTGCATAGATTATTGCACACTTTTTGATGAGGTAAGCAGGCACCATGTTCTCTGAAGTTCTGCCTATTTACAGAGGATTGGTAGGATCCGGGGATTGCCATCTTTTTAAAGGTGAGGACAATGTGGACAATGTTCCATTTTTCTGTATATATATGTGTGACTTGTTTCCTTTGGTAGTGGTAAACACAGATGTAGATATAAGAGATATAAGGTTATAAGAGACATAAGGGTGTTGCATGCAAGATTGTGTACATGCATTATAAAATATCAGGAAAGGTGCTACATAACCGGTTAACTTGTTATTCCCAATATAAGGTTGGTAGTGGTAAATGTGGGTAATTTGAAATTGGGGGGTGCCAATATGTGTTCCAATGTTGAACATAAAAGGACAGCTGAAAAGCTGATGTCACTAAACTTTACCTCCACATAATATCTGAACACTCGAATTACTATCTTTAGGCTAATGTCCAGAAGTCATTCCATGGTATATAAGTGCGGAAGGAAGTGACCAGGTGTAACTGGTTGCATTTACCGTTTAGAATAGAAAAATGGTGATTAATATTTAGAAGTAGTTGAAGTGTTTTAAAAAATGTTGATGGTAAATGCATGTGTGTGAATAGAAGTGTGGCCACAGAGTGAGGCTAATGTGTAATGTTGTTGCATCATGTTGCATAATGTTATTGTAAAGTATAATGTTAAATATATTATCGACAAGATACAACTGTTCTTGTTTATAAGGATAAAGTTTTAAAGGAGAAGTAATATTTGACCAGATAGATAAAAGTTAAAATTGTAGAAGTTTTAGAAATATGAGTAATCATGGAGACTCCCTTAGAGCAAAAGACCTCTCCAAATGATCAGCCCTGTGGGGCTGAAGTCGGGCTGTACAGGGGCTTGTGCCCACAGCTGTGTCCATGGAGTTTTGGAAGAGTGTGAGGTAAGCCTGTCAACTTTGTGTGTGTTTGTGCTTTCTCAGGCCTTTGCAATTTTCTCTACGGAAGGTCTCTAATTCTAGCTGTGAACAGTACTTTCCTAAGCCTGTCAATGGACTTCTGAATGCTAGGTCCTCTTGGCGATTTCCAGGTGATGGCTATGGCCCTTTTCACCAGGTTGAAAGCCAGGTCAACTAACTGGTTTCCCATCCTTCCCTTTTTCGGGATAGGGAAACTGGCCCAATAGGCAGCTCTTAGGGTATAGTACATTGGGGTGACCTGTGGTTTCTTCAAGGTGAGATGTGGAAACAGGGCAGTGGAATGAAGGCCTGCCCTACATGACAAGGCCAGACCATTTGGGAAAGCCTGCATCATCAGCGCTGGATCTGGTGCATGCTAAAGTGGCATGGTGGTGAATTAGGCCTAATCTCTTTGTGGTGAGAAAAGCTTTATGTAAGAAGTGGAATTGTTACAGATGGGGTCTCAGATATCTAGAGACTTGCATGTGGTAGTCTAATGCAGATGGCAATTTTTTTTGTCAGTGATGTTTTTGTCCTATACTCTAGGACCATTTATTCCTAAACTGTTGGAGGTCACCATCAAGGGACACCTTTCTTCCCAGTTCTCAAAGTAGGCAGTGCAGTCAGTGTGGAGCTATTGGAAGATCCGGAAATTACTCTCAAGCCCGTAAAGTGCCCGCAAGTTTGCTGTATGCTACGAACAGGCCATGTGGAGACTCATATGTGTGTATTATATACTCTTATGACATTAGATGGCCATTATCATATAGGTCCCCTGAGGTTATTATCCCATACTGTCTCCAGTTCGTGGAAGTTGGATTTCTGGGGGAATATCACTGGTGAGCATGGTGGCCTGGGGGACTCCCACCCCACCTCCGTTGTATAGCTGCTATAAGGACCGGGACATCCTTTTTCTTATGATATGCTTGTGTGCAGGAGAGCCTGAATAAATCCTCTGGGAATCTGCTCAGCCATGCCACTCGTTCTCCTCTGGTGGAACTGATGCCAGCCATCGGGTGGCCCATTGTTGTTGGGCGCTGTGCTTAATTTGCAAAGAATAAATGCCGGGGCCCACAGTTTTGCTCAGAAGTCCGTGGCCGGTGCCATTGAAGGTCAGGGTACCAAAATCAAGGCTGAGCAGTCTTGATTTCACTTCATGCCTCTTTAATTCACAACAAGATATTCCCTGCCTCTTTATCTCTCTCTTACCGCTCTTTTTCATTCCTGCTTTTACTCTTTCTCACTGTTTTTCTGTCTTTCTCTTCCTCCTTCCTTTTTGCTTTTCCCTCTTTTGCTCTGGATCTAAGTCTGTTGAAGAAAACTAAGTACTGGTACCCAAAAATAATTCCGGGGGGGGGGCCCACCTGCAACATCCTGCTCACATTAACCATTGGTTGGGCACCATGCAATAATATGGTGAAGTTAGGAACTCTCAATCTCCCATGGGAGTTGCAGGGTCGACAGCACGACTCTCCTTCTCCCACCAGTGAGGTCACTAAAGAATTAAGTACCCAAAAGTGCGTGGGGGGATTTTATAGGGGAGGTTAGCATAATAATTAAGCAATCTAGGGAGGACCACCATCTTAGTGCGGCAATTCTGCCCATCACTCCCAACGGTATTTTCTTCCAGAATTCCATGCTGCCCCTAAGTGACCTCACAGTCTTCCCAATATTAGTTCCAATAACATCATGCAGATTGTGCAGGACTTGAACGGGCTGGTATTTAAAGGAAGATGGCTCCCAATGGAACAATCCAACCTGGAAAGCCAAGGAGACCCCGGTGGTATTTGCCGTGACATGAAAAGCACAGGATTTCATCCAATTGAGCCGGATCCTGGCAAGATGCCCAAACTCAAACAAATCAGAATGTTATCTTCATGCAATGAGACAATGTGGTGTGTTCCCCCACTGTGATACCCATGGAAGCTCTCTCCACTCGAAATCTTGATGTGAGCGGTTCCATTCCCAGGGCAAATTATAGAGGGGATGATTGGCATCCTCTGTGCCTTCCAGTCCCCGGGTTTGGATTTGTTCTGAATATACTGTCCCGTTCTTAACCCTAGCATCTGCATCAGTGTATAGAATTCAAGGCCATCTTACAATGACGTCAGGGAGATTCATCTGTCTCATTACTGCAAACAGATAAGCCTAGTTGAGGGTGTCAAAAGCATTGTGTAAATTGATGCACAATATCATGGGACTGGTGGAGTTATCCATTTCAGAACCCAGGATATGGAAAAGGTGTTGGATAATTTGGGGAGTGCTTGGGCCAGGATTGAAGCCGCTTTGGTCTGAGTGGACCAAACCCAGAAGCACCTCTAGTATACGGTTGGTGATCACTTTACTGATTATTTTATAATCAACGCTCAAGATTAAGAGCGGGTCGATAATACCTCGGTTTGCCCACCTCATGGTTAGGCTTAGCGAGGAGAACTGGGAGGACTTCTCTCAGGGAAGGTGGTAATAGCCCCGTTCATTCAGTGCAGTGTATAAATTCACAAGCTTGGGAGCTAGTCTCATTGAGTATGCCATATAAAATTGGGCGCACAGCCCTTTTGTGCCTGGGGTTTTGTTCGTGGTCCCCACAGTTGATGTGATACCATATGTGGATTCAATGCATGCTCCGTGTATGATTGCTTTGAAAGCATCCCATTCATTGGTGGATGTCTCTACCGAACCCTCATTTTCCCTAAAATAGTGGTCTATGTGAGTGTTGATTGTGTCGTTGTAAGCTGGGTCCTCCAACCCACTGAACTGAAGGTTCCGAATCGAGATCAAAGGTTGCTGATGTCCCCATGTGATCCTCATAAACATGGGATGGTGAGTAAGTCTGCATTAGAAAGATACTTGCATGGTATGATTTACAGCAGTGCTACTGTTAATGTAGCTAATTTGGTAACTCGTTAACACGTATTTAAGGTGGGGGCAGGGCTTTAAGGGGAATGATGGACACAAGGGATTCAATATCTATCTCAAGACCAGAGGTCTGAAGAGGTCTGAAGTGAATAAAAATAGTTGCAGCTAGAAAAGGAGAAGAAAAGGAGAGAAACTTTAGTCGAAATTTGTGGACAACACGTTCAAGTTTATCTATGAAAATAAGTTATGTATATTCCACACAGTTGGGGAATGACGTGCCTACCTTACAAAAAAGAGAACGTATATGTATTTAAAGGGTGGACAGACGTGCACACCAATGAGTGCAGAGTTGGACTGGGACAGAAAAGTGCCCTGTGCACCAAAATAGTGCCCACATTAGTGAATTAGAAAGCGAAAAAAGTGGCCCATGTTTTAAAATTGTGGCAGTTTTGAACTTGTAAAGGCACACTGTGTATGTTTTTTGCAAAATATGGAAGGCTGCATCGATTCGAAGTTGCTGCGGAAAATGTTTGTTTTAATATCCGGGAAACCAACAGAAAGGAATATAAACAAGGCCCATAAACAGCCAAAAATGGCCCGCACACTGTCCTGTCAGACCAACCCATCGGCCACTGCCTGACTGCCCTAGAGGCCAGTCCGGCCCTGAATGAGTGGACAAAAAGAAACAGTGACCAATGAACGTAATGTATGGAAGACGTTATTAAGTTTGATTAGACAGCCAATGTTACACAATTCACTTGTACAATCTATACAACGTGTACATCCGGTTATAGTAATGGGTCAAATTAATACCCTTCTTTTAAAATAGACATAGGTCAACCTGTTTATTTCGATGTAAAGGACTCTTACGATAAGGATTGTGCACTAATTAAAATAATAATATTGCACATCTTTTAAGAACCAATTTCATCATTTGAATTGTTATAGCAGTGCAATTTTGAGCAACCTGTCAGCCACTTGCAGAGTTATTTTACAAACCAGAAAGAGAGCATTATCTCTTGATAAACGATATCTTGTTTGTGAGATATTTTTTACAGGATACCTCTTAGCAGTAAGAGTGACATAATATCTTCCCCTCAATGGCCACTGCGGCCACCATCGTTATTGCATTAGGCAATAACGATGGTGTCGCAATGTCTATGATTGACGACTGGAGTTAATCCTATCTTGCCTTAAGTGGATGGTCATAAATTCAGTTATCTCCTGTGGTGATACAAAACTATTAACCTTTTTCACAAATTAAGGAGTATTGGCTCTATATTTATTCATCCAGTTCAGTATGTCTAAACAATTGAGGGGCATATTAGCAAGGAATAGCGATATTTATCGCTAACCGCGCTTAGCGCGACTTTGGTTAACGCCGCCTATCGCTGGAAAATATCTCTAAGTTAACACCCTATTAACAAGGTTTATCTCCATAGCGATAATATTTCCAGCGATAGCGGCAAAATGTGAGAATATCGCTGGAAAAGCAGCGATATTCTCGCATTATCGCTAAGGTGGATTCAGCATTAGAATCCACCTCCTATACTTTAAACAGGTAAGTCATCCTCACTAGCAGGAGATAAAATATAGCGATAAACGCGCTTAGCGCGAATTATTTTATTGCTTCGCCTGCCTTGCTAATAGGGGGTAGTGGAGTTAGCGACTGTTTCCAGTCGCTTTTAGTAGGGAACGCCTTCCTTGCATGTCATTAGCGATAATTATCGCTGACATGCAAGGCGATGGTAAACGCGGCCTCTAACGCCTGAAAGCTGTCGCTAACGCCTGTTAGCGACAGCTTGCTAATAGGGCGATAAAATTATCGCCGCTTTAGCGGCAAAAAGTGCCGCTAAAGCGGCGAAAAAGCCCTTGATAATATGCCCCTCTATTCGTAAGCATAGCATGCAAATGAACCCCAATGTGTTTTTGCCAAAACGGCAGGCTACGACTGGTGAATGGTAAATGTATTCTATTGAAGTATTTGTTATGCCTATCAGGGAAATTCCCTTCTATATCTTTTTAGTTACCTCATACATTTCTCTTTGAGTGTTGTACAAAGCAATATGCAGTTTACTTTCCGAAATGAATGTTCATACTAATTTATTTGTGTAAAGTACGCCATGGTGCAAGTGCCTATGTGCTCTTGGAGCCTCTACTTTGAAGCCCTTCAGTAGGTTGAAGAAGTTGTATTGAACTTGCCCTACTTAACATTACCAGATATCTGTAATATTGACCTCAAACAATCTGTAGGTGGTGCACAGATGACGCACCCATTGTTCAGAGTCATAAAAACAACGAGAGCAATTTACTCAATATCAATCCGTTACAATGAGCATGCATTCCGACTCTTGGTATTTGCTTCTGTTGGGATGGTCTGGAGAGGTCAGTCAGTGTGTGGGCCAGTTTATGGCTGTTTGTGGGCCTGTTTTATGGTCTGATGGGCAGGTTTTTATGGTAGATTTCACTGCTATTACCACAAGCACTGCCTGCAGCAAGCACAAATGCATGCAGATGCCATACCTTGCAAAACACCTATCCGGCGTGGCTTTAAAAGTTCAAAACCATCCTGGTAGGCAAGTGTGAGCCACAATTTACCTATATGATTGTGAGGACCACTTTTATTTTCTGTCCCAGTCTGACCCTGTAAAGAAATGGATCTCTAACTTTATAATTGTGGAAATTCAGCAACTTATAAACAAACAAGACGGAGGGTCAAATCTCTGCCTTGGAGAAACCCATCTTCCACCTTTAGTCTTTTCGTAAATGTTTAATTGGTGGCATTGTTGACTTGGGTCTGAGTAGTTTAATACTAAACCATCCAGTGGTCCTGGAACAATGCCATCAATGTTACATCACTGAAGTCATAGGGAATATTCCAAGAGTTACACGCAAAGAACATGTGTAGCAAATATATTCAGCAAGACATTGGTAAGGGTGTAGTATCTAGCTGGTGGTGCTTTTTTAAGAACACTGTCGCAAACATATTACTAAAACATGGTGTGGTAGCACACTATCAATTACAGAAAGCACATTTTCAATTGAAATTACCACTAATTTGCTCAGACAATGATTTACTAATGAAAAGCAGACAAGCGATAATGTGTGGACATCAGGTTTCAGGAAATAAATATATGTAGACTTATTTTGATCCTATTAAAATCTTTGTTTCCATCACACTTTAGAATGACAAAGAAATGTTGCTTAATTCGTGCTTTCTGAACTGCTGATATTTTCTGAAACATTTGTACAGTTCATTTACAGGTATTTAACTGTTATTATGTGTTAAAGAAATTGACATCTACTGTACCCCTTCAAGATTGCCAAATAGTTCACTTTACAAAATCATCTGGCTTTGCATTTAGAGAACACCAATCTCCATGTTAAAAGAAAAACAGCCATTTGCCAGAAGTTATTTCCTGATCTTTGACTTCTGTCTTTGAAGCACAGCAAAGCTTACCAGATAAAAACAAAATTTAAATACATCTTTATTGCTCATTTACCTTCTGAACTCCAGCATGGTTAGTTTGGGGATTTTCCAGGGCCTATGAGACCATCAGTATAGATAAAAGAGAATTATCAATGCCATATTGGTTCAAGTCACATTCTTCATTTGATGAGAGCGATATAGCGGGCAATATAGCAAACTCATCCTTCAGTTTCAGCTTGCCTCCATCCTCCTGTCAGACCCCAACCAGACAAGAAAGGGGGATGTCCAACTTGGCAAATATCCACACAAAGCTAATATGGGCTGCCATGCTAGTGGGAAGAGGGGGGACTCAGTATTTGAGGATGGTGCAGTCACTAATCAAAAGCCCTACAAATCCTCAAATCAGGCCATGTTTCAAACCCTAAAATGCCTTCAAGGGTGCAGAGTCATGGGCTCAACCAACATTCCCCCTCCCTGTAGAAAACATGCAAAACCACAGAGGCCACTTGCTGGGTAGACTGCTGATTCCTTTCTTCTTCAGAAAATTGTGGGGAATAATTTAATTGGAAAAAGGCACAGTGAATTGACAAATGGTAAAACATTGGTAGGAAACTAGTAAACATGGAAACATACAGGAGCAAATGGCTAGGGTGCATGGTGACATCAATAAACTATGTGTATCCTCAACTGATTTAACATTAAATTGGAGAAACAATGTTCACAATGGTTTCCTTCTGGTCAGTGATGGAGTTGGGCAAACAAAAAGCTCATGAATCAGGTTGTGGATTGCCAGTGGACATAGCAGAGAGATTAGGTTTTTAATGGAGAGGCTCTTCTATGTCCCAAGAGAGCATCTCAGGGGTAAATCACATGTTCTCATTAAGAAGATATGTCTTCTCACCTTATGTTCATGTGCCATACAGAGATATGGCTGAAGTTTCTACAGGAGTCTGCTAGTGGGAGATAGGATTACAATTTAGTACAGAGCTCTATATCTAAATTATAACATATTCATAATTCTATATGTAAAAACACATATCATTTGGTTTACCATTGTTCAATTATCCAAATGATTCTCTAGCCTGTGTTATATTGAAGAGAATTACATTGTCCCCAAACATTAGAGATTGCAGGCAATGACCCAAAGAGATGGTGAGGTTGATTGAGTGCTGTCAAATATTTGTGGAAAATCATATAAATATGAAAAGAATAGCAAAGGAGCCAGAAGGCATCCTTGATCAAGCCATTGTCAATTACCATATGAACAGTGAGACTCCTATAAGCAACCCATTAGGGCCTTCGCTACTTTGACGTATGAACTGTGAGAAGCTGGGTTATTAGTTGGAGCGGGGAGTCGTTGGTGGTGGGAAGCTCTGAGTAGGCAAAGTCCAGAATCTGTACCCAGGAAGGTCTCATCAGTGGTCAGGTGCTGTTCAACATTAGCCTTGGAAACTTTTGTGGAGGTCGAAATCCTTTCAGCGAGTGAACCGGCGAGTTGAATATGATCTGTGATTTCCACTGGTTCTGCAAATGTTTTTAAGTGTTTAGTTTTGCAGGCTTTAGGGCCAGAGAAGTACACACTAACACCAGTCAAGCACCACTTGGGGGTTAGGACTCACTCTCCCAGAAGCCACCAGCAGGGTCCAGGGCAAATCCAGTTAGAACTGGTCAGCTGGGCTCTGCGAAAAGGTAGGCTTTCTGCAGCTTTTACAGCCCTGTACCTTAGCAGGAGGTCAGCCAAATGACCCTTGGATCCTCTTCTTTGTCCTGGGTACAAGTGGAAGTAGGTTCAGTCCTTGGGGGTCTCTCTCAACATGTTCAACAGCAGGTGCAGACCTTCATTTGTCTTTCACAGGTCCAGATGTGTTCTGAAGAAGATATGGAGAGATGCCACATTTATGCTTGCCACCAGCTGGTGGTTGGGGAGATTCTCTGACCAATAGGGAGAAAGTTTCCAGGGGCAACGTTACCCACTTTGACATAATTTCCTGCGGGTTTGGACCTAAACAATTCCACAGTTCACTGCCAAAACCCAACATTGCAGAACCTTTCTTTCCCTGGGCAGAGATATGAGGTATGTCTATGGAAATGAGAAATTCCCCTTGCAAACCAGTTCTGAAACATGATTTCCGCCCGCAGGTTTTGGTGCTATCCTGGCTACCTGGACAATGAAAGGGACAGGCATAGGTGTTAGTTACATCTTCCTGTGACAAGGGCTGCTACTTTGAAGCTTGTGCAGTTTGTGCACCCTAGGCCATCTTGTCAGGTGGAGACCATACCTGTTCCCATTCGAAGCCCTTTTTGTTCCCTGTCCTAGAAGTCAGACACACCTCCTTGCAGGGGGCAGCAGGTTGCCAGGTGACAGTTGGAGGGTAACTCTGAAAAGGCTACTACAGACTTCAGGCAGAAAAATTGTGACTTTCTAAAGTAACTACTTCCAAAATCTTTTTTAGCACTAAGTTGGATTTTGTTTAGCTAGAAGAATGAGTATTTAAAGTGTGTTTCTACCTAGTGCCAATCTGAAGTTAGCTTTATTAAGTGTAATAAAGTACCCCAGTGTTTTCTGTAGTGCAGCCAGCCTTGCCTTAGTGAAAAACAGGTTTGGAATGTGTTTTATGTAAAAACATTAAAAACATATGTCCTACTTTTTAAAACTATGCACCCTGCCTTAGGGCAGGTAAGGCTTACTTTTTGGGGGACTTACTGCTATTTAAAAGAAACGCTTAGGTCTGGCAAAAGAGTGATTTTGACAGGTCAAAATGGCAGTTTTAAACTGTTCAGCTAGGCTGTTGTGGGAGACCTAGGGTCATGCTGTACATGGTCACTTTAGTTGTGAATCAATAAATGCTGCAATCCATTAGTGCCATATATCTTACAAGCCCTGGGCACATGGGATACAATACTCTAGGGACTTATAGGTAAGTTAAATGTGCCAATCAGGGTTTTTAACCAATGCAAGAAGTTTTTAGGGGTCAGAGCACAAGCAGGGTCCCAATGTACAGATTCCAAAAACCAACAGTATCAGTCCACAAAAATGGGGGTAATCAAGCAAAAAGAGGAGTTTTCTTACACTACCATCAAAAATCCATTAGGAATGTAGAGCGTTACTACCTTGGGCCACACCCTGGGCCTATTTATGCGTCAAAGACTGGAGATAAATCATCAAGTTTTTCAACATTTTCTTATACTTACTCCTTCTGTAGTAATTGACGATTACCCCGTATCTGATATTCATGTAGCTAGTGCTTTGAGTGAACTTGTTTTCTCTCTCTCAGATTCCCAGAATGCCACTGAATTGCTGATACACGTGGAGGCACCTGGCCCTGATAAGATCCCAGGAGATCTTTACCACTCAGAAATGTATGGTCTGGACACCATACATTGATTTGTTGTCCAATGCTATTTTGGCAGTTTGGGTTATTCCTGACTCCTGTTAGGGTGCTATAATTCTACCAATCTACAAAAAGGCCAATAGGGGTGTTCCCAGCATCTACAGGCCCGTCAGCTTACTGGACAGCCTGCAAAAGGTGTTCTGATGGCAAGTCTTGAATAAACTGGAAGAGTGGGTTTAAGAAACACAAATTTTGTCAACCGCACAGGCTGGCTTTACAGCCAAGGTTAGTACTATATATTGGTGAAGGTTTTAGAACATCATTAATCTTCTGTAAGTATTTAAAGATTAAGAAGGAACATTTATATGTTGCTTTTGTGGACCTAAGGGCTGCATGCGATCTAGCCCTCAGGCCCAAGCTGTGGGAGTTCTTTAGGTCAATGGGAATTCCGGTGCAACTAATTTCTATAATAATAAGGCTTCATAATTATAACTATGCCCAGGTTCAATGGGGACAGCAGGGTGAGCTAACAGAACACATCCAGATTCATAGAGGGTTTCATCAGGGATGTGTACTAGCCCCTAATCTTTCCTGTTTGTCAATGGCATGAGTAATACACTTATGAGTTGTATCCACAATTTGACCAAATTAAATGGTGTGCCAATTCCAATTTTACTCTTTGCTGATCTCATGCACCACTATGGGCCTTCAGAATTTGCTCGATAGATTCCAAATTTTTCTCTTCGAAGAAAAAATATATGGCAATGAATTTGCACAAGACCTTTGAGGGAGACTGAGGTGGGGAATTTGTTTGGATAAGATTTCTACATTTGATTATTTAGGTATTAGAGTTGAAAATCTATTTTCTTGGATACCTCAAATGGAAAGAATAAGGCTATAATGCTACATAGAGGTGCTTCAATTTTTAAGGTTCATAGAGCCTCTTTCACTAAACCTGTGTCCCCTGTGTTAGAGATATATTGAGCGAAGGTCCAATCAACTGCCCTGTATGGTGCGGAGGTCTAGGGGTTAGAAAATGTTAATACACTGACCATCAGAGAGAACAATTTTGTTAGATCATTAGTTAATTCACCCCAAAGCACTCCTCTGTTGCTATTATATTTTGACTTGGGCCAAAGAACAATTAAACATGTGGCTATACTTAGATCTTTGCTATACTAGTTATACTAGTTAAGACTGTGGGTAACTCCTGAGCTTGCCAGTTATGGGGATGGCCTCCAGGAGATTCTGAGGCCGGGCCCAATTGGCACTCAACCTTGGCTACATCATATGAGGGGGTGGTTGGGTAGCCTAGGGATTGAACCCATGTCGCACAATTCATCTTCCGTAATTGCGGGCTCCAAAACCAGATGGAAAGAGCAATTATGAGATTATATTGTGGGTCTCAGTCTAAAGAAGGGCCTTAACGGCAGCTTATCGTAACAATTTTTGGAAGTGAAATCAGTACCGGCATATGAATCATACCTAGATGAGACTCCACCGATTCAGGCTAGAAACCCTTTTTATTAAATTTCAGCATGGTACTCTAAAAACTAAGAACCTGATTACGAGTTTGGCACATCGGCGCCAGCGCAATGCTGCCTCCGCTGCCCCATAGCCGCGCAAAGACTGCCAACTGTAGTACTAGCTAAAAATGTGCAACTTGTAATACGGTTGGCTGTCCTTTGGCCATTCCAAGGCGGTGCCTTGAAAACAGGCACCACAATGGGAATGGCCAAAAAGTTCCAGCACGACATGGACGGTGACGTCCATGCCATGCTAGAACTGGGGAGAATACAGTTTTCTCCATGGCGTGGGGGACATGGGGGCCCTGTAGGGCCCTTGTTCTTGCACCGCCAGCTTTTTCATTGCGGGACTCGGCCATGAAAAGGCTGGCGGTGCAAGAACTCAAAATATGCTGAGCGGGACAGCGCCAGTCCCTGCTAAGCATGTTGCGTTGTGGCGTTCCTGCGCCACCGCCAGGGAACTACTGTTCCCTGGCGCAACAGGCGGTCCACCGCCAATACGATTTGGTAAGTCATAATAAGCAAAACGGTGGACTGCCACTCCTGCGCCACCATGAGTCTGGCGGTCCCAAACCGCCAGACTTGTAATCAGGCCCTAAGAGTTTCATGTATAAATGGGACAAATGTGCCTTGTCGAGTGAAGCCTGTAATATGTGTAATGAAGGCACAGTACAAAACACTGGCTATGTTTTATCTTTTTGTGCTGCACATTACCAAGCTCGAAAGAGATCAATCTGCCCCTTATGTCTTTCCTTGGGCTTCAGAAATTATTTTCCTTTGTTAAGAACATTACAGACTGATACTTCACCCCAATTGTGCACTGAGTAAATGTTTATACTGTTCGTGGATGAAGAGGAAGAGATATAGTATGGGTCTGTTAAGTTATATAATGTTATTATAACCAATTGTTTTTATTTTGCATTTATTGGTTTTACCTTATATATCAATGTTATGCTGTTTTTAGAGGTTTATATAATGGTGTATATTGTTCTTATGGTGTGTTTTATGGGGTTCATCCCCAAAAACAAATTGATGATGATGATGATGATTTTAGGCAGAAAAATAGTGACTTTCTAAAGTAACTATTCCTAACATTTCTGAAATAGACCAAATTCGACATTACCGTTAATTTGGATTTTGTTTAGCTAGGAGAATGAGTTTTTTAAGTATTTTTACAGCTGGTGCCAATTTAAAGTTAGCTTTACTAAGTGTAATAAAATATCCAGTGTTTTCTATGGCACAGCCAGCCTTGTTATAGTAAAAATGAGTTTGGGCCTTTCCGACTGCAAGGACATGTAAAAAAATTAAATACATATGCCCTACTTTTAAAAAATATGCATTCTTCCTTAGGGCTTGTACGGCCTACTTTAGGCGTGACTTACTACTATTTAAAAGGAAATTTTATGTCTGGCAAAAGAGTAATCTTGACAGGTAGAAATGGCAATTTTAAAACTGTTCAGCTGAGCTGCTGTGGCAGGCCTAGGGTCATGCTTTACATGGTCACTTTAGTGGTGACACAATAAGTCCTGCAGTTCACTAGTGCTATTTATCTTACAGGCTCTGGAAACATGGGGTACTTTAATCTTGGGATTTATAGGAAAGTTAAATATGCCAATCTGGGATTTTAACTAATTTGACAAGATTTTAGGAGTCAAAGCACCTGCAGGGTCCCAGTGTACAGAGTCCAAAAACCAACAGCATCAGTCCAAAGAAATGGGGGTGATCATGCAACAAGAGGAAGTTTCATACAGGAACATAAAAAAAGCCATTAGGAATGTAGAGAGTGACTGGCTTGGCCCACGCCGTGGGCCTGTCTCTGCATGCAAAGACTGGGGGAAAATCATGAAGTTATTCAACTTTAAAAAAATACTTATTCCTGTCCTGCCCTGGCCAATTGCACTCTTCAACTTTGTGCCTCACAATTCCTTTTTGGCTCACTGTTTCTCATTGCTATGAGTACGGAAGCCCAGTTCCCCCTGCATGGCAGACTACATGCCACAATTAAACCATGATTATAACTGGGATGGAAAATTCTGCCCCACCTCCCCCTGTTCACACCCCTTTTTGCACAGGGGACTGAATTTTGAGTTGTGTGGACATTATCGTTTGCTGTAATCAGTGTATATGATTGCGTCTGCACTGCCTCTTAAATGTAGACAGGTCAAGCCTGCTGTACTTTAACGGGGGAAAATGTCAGTAATAACCAGGGAATTGGGATTTTGTTGCTGTAATCACCCAAGTCTGTATGCTGTTCCCCATTACTTAAGAAAACACCCCAAGCCACTTGTACTCAAGTACTCAAGACCAGTGGCGGCTCGCATAGGGCGTGCTGCGGGGCGGGGCAGGGTGGGGGTAGTAAACTCGGACATACGAGGGAACAGAGGAATGTAATAATTACTTTCCTCAGTTCCGTCGTATGTCTGAGTTTACTACCCCCCCACCCTGCCCCTCCCCGCCCCACTGCCCCGCGGCACGCCCTATGCGAGCCGCCACTGCTCAAGACCTACGTTCCATCAGGCCCTGCACTGTTATTCACACTGTGTGACGTGGAGCCTGCTAGTGCTGGAGATCTATGGACTGCGATTTCAGCCCCCCCTAACAGAATGCTATGCCTCCACACCCTGAATAACAGAAAATGTGCATGCCTGAAGGACCAAGCATGAACAGACATTCGCTGAGAGTCTGGAGCTGTGCTATCTCGGTGGCACAGTGGAAAGACGTGGTGGTGCCCACTGCTTACTGTCTCACCTCCTTCTGGCTTTATTCCTCTCTCTGAACATCTCCTCTTTCCTCTCTATTCTTCTGTGTCAACTTGTCCGCTGCTATATCCCTCAAATCTGCCCTGCCCCACTCACTTCCTTGCTCTGCTCTTATTTCATCCCTACCCTTGTCTCTCGTCCTCTCCTCTGCCAATTTCTCTCCTCCCTCGTGTCTGTCTCCTACCTCTGCTATTTCACCTATCTCTGAGCCTCTGCCTGTGCTTTCTCTTAATCAGTTGCTTCTCTCTGTTTAGCACCTATCTCCTCCTTGTCAACCTGCCTCTCTCTATTATGTCTTTCTCTCTCTCCAACATATCTGTCTCTCTTTAATGTCCTCTTTCTCTCTTACACAGGTGAACCTTGCCCTCTTGCTTATGTTTTACTGTCTTACCTCTGCTATATTTCCCCCACTCTCTTCTGCCCTTTTGTTCTGCTAGTTGTCTTACTGGAGGTAGATCAGTGACTGGGATATCACAGAATAATTGACAAAAACCCTGACCTCCATATAAAAATGAAATGGTTGATTGTCAAAGGCATGTCATAGGCAAATCCTTTAGTGTATTAGGATCAAAATTGTGGAATAGACCGTCCAGTGCCACGAAAAATGAACAAAAAGTCTAAATTTTGAAAGTCTTTTAAAACTTGGCTTTTTAGATTCAAGTAATTAGATGATTCTTCAGTGTTTTTAATAGTGAGCTTTGACTTAAACTTCTATCGTGCCAAGAGGCCTCAATTTAGGGAGAATGGTGAGCTTCTTAAAAGACTATTTAGTGATAGTAGTAAACCCGACTACCATTTGGAATTAATTTCAAATGTCTTTGGCTATTAATCCTAATATTAGTGTTGTTCTCAAGTCTCTGTCTCTTGTCTGAAAAGTATGCCCATAATTTGAAGAAAGCTTTCACTGATGCAAGAGAGCTGTTCTAATGAACTATAAATAGATCCCACACAAGAAACTGAAACAAAATCTAGCCTCTTTTAGCCTTATTTCTCCTGAAGTGCATATGTTAGACATAAAAAGTATTACTGAAAACAGTGGTCCCTGAGTTAGGGAAAGATCATTAGACAATGAATATAGTCCCAATCAGTACTATATTTTTGGCCCATGTCCAGCCGGACAGAGGCAAGTTTAATATGAACAATAATTCGAATAAAACATATAAGATGTGAGGAAAATATCAGTGGGATACAAGCCTGTATCCGGAATCTCACAGATCTAAACAAACAAACAACATAGAGAGGCTCAGGCAATTTGTGGTTGTTTCTAAAAGTAATATACGTATAGTGAAACAACAATCATAGAAAGGTCACCTTTACACAAATCATATATTAAAAATTACTGTGTATATGGTTGACAACTGTGTCGACGACGTTTCGATCCTTATCTGTAAGATATTGGATCATCTTCAGGACTAAGAAATAAAGTGCCTGAGAGCATATGCCTGTAAATTACTGCAGTGGCGCTCAGTGAATGAGAGCTGGTGCGTCCGGGCTGTCAGGCAGGAGGGGCAAAAATGGACCCCGGGAATTAAATTTTGGTTCAGATGCAATGGAAGGTAAAGTAATCCACAATGGGAAGGCGATGCGGTCGATTCCTGCACAGCGAGGGCTCATTCAGGACATAATAGTCAGAAGGGATAGCCTAATTGACAACTTCGGATATGCGAAGTGGGCCTAATGTGGCGCTTGTAGTCCCTGCAAGTTAATGGCGTTAACTTGCAGGGACTACAAGCGCCACATTAGGCCCACTTCGCATATCCGCGCCGAATGGGACCGATACATTACGAAATATATGATTTGTGTAAAGGTGACCTTTCTATGATTGTTGTTTCACTATACGTATATTACTTTTTAGAAACAACCACAAATTGCCTGAGCCTCTCTATGTTGTTTGTTTGTTTAGATCTGTGAGATTCCGGATACAGGCTTGTATCCCACTGATATTTTCCTCACATCTTATATGTTTTATTCGAATTATTGTTCATATTAAACTTGCCTCTGTCCGGCTGGACATGGGCCAAAAATATAGTACTGATTGGGACTATATTCATTGTCTAATGATCTTTCCCTAACTCAGGGACCACTGTTTTCAGTAATAACTTAGTTCCCAAGGTCCCTGACCTATCCTACTTGGGTTCCCTTGTTTGTTATATAGACATAAAAAGTATGGCTGTTTTTTCAATCCACCATTAATAAGAACAGCATCTTATTCGAGCTCAGCCATTTGTAACACACTATTCTAAGAAAAACTGTATCGATATACACAAATATGACCAACAAAATACTGAACACAAATATTACATTCCTATACTTAACAGTAAACACAAAAATACTGATGAAAAAAACACTGCAGAAAAAAATATCTAAAATATGACAATATTGTAAATAAAAATAAAGAATTTACAAATATTACCTAGTCATTAAAATTAAAGGAAACATAACATCAATCATGAAAACCATAATATTGGAAACCGAAAAATTGGCATAATTCTAAATAAAAAACACAATATTACATTACATGTATGCACACATATACAAGTATGTCAAAATAAAATTGATTTACATTAAATAAATAACTAAAACACTAATTAGCATTTACCATAAATGGAGCGGAAAAAAACAAATCAAGCTAGCCTCAAACTAATCGATCAAATGAAACTTGAAAATAGTTCACAAATAGAATTTTTTTCCAGTTAAGTAACAGTATAAAAAGGCAAGGAATGCACAATAAAATGCCTCCGAAAAAACAGAAGTGCAGCAGGACAGTGTCACGCTGCCCGATTGCAAACCTGAAAAAGAAGACTGCAGCACTTCAACAAACCACTAAATATTTCAAGAAAGTAGAGTTTCACAATCAATGAAAGCTAATACAATTAATAAAAAACTAAAAGTATTATAAGATAACAAATATTTTAAAATATGTTATATGTTTATGTCTCCAAATAACAGGTGCCTCCCGTACAAAAAGGAGAAAACACTAACAGGAAATGAAAATAAAGTCTCAGAGATCGACTTACTCAAAAAAGACCACCTTGAAAGTAAGTATAGTAAGCAAAGCACAAAACTAAAAATAAACTAAAAATAACGCTTTAACATATTTAAAAACACAAAAGAATTAAACAAACCTTTTACTAAAATTGGAATAAAAAATAAACAAATCCAACTAACAAATTTTTCCTGTCAACAAAAGAAAACTGCCAAAATAACACCACAGACCTGGAAAGGAAAATTCTACAAGTAAAACGAAATAAAGTTAAAATGTGCACCTGTAATGTAAAAATGTTAAAAACTATATAAGATCACATATCCTTTTTTAATAAAATTAATGTATATTTTCTATGCTCTAAAACCACATACACAATGTTGGAAACAGAAAAATACTTCAAATCCCAAATGGTGAAGCTGTTATTAAATTTAGAGGATAAACGTATGGTAGGGAGAGCAGACCTGTGACAAAACACACTAGAAATGTATCATATATTATTCAGATGCATGCTGCGATGGAGCTACCACTCCATACAGGAAAGCGTTAGAGAACATAACCATCCCCCTAATATTTCAGAAATAGACACTGAAACCCAACTATCTCAACAACTTTTGTTCAATTTGCTTTGTACCATTCCTTAGGACAATTTTGGAGAAACTGTTTTATAAACAGCTCCAGCAATTTTTTAAAGACAATAATCTTTTAGATACAGTCTGTACAGGACCCCATGGGAACCTCAATAAAACTTCCGAGTCCACCAGGAGGTAGTTTCAAGAGTTCCCAAATTTCTTTGATTGAAAAATCTCCCCAACGCCAATTCATTGAGTCCTCCTCTTACAAGGGAGTTGACCATATGCTGTCCATCCTCAGGAGCACCTCTGTCCATTCAAGGTAGAAGCCCACATTGGTGGTCACTTCCACTAACATGAGGGGCCTCTAATAAAGCATGCCACCCCTGGGTGGTTGAGGGCTGCTGTCATTTAAGAATTTTTCTTGTCTACATTTTCACGAGGACTAGTTATTGTCTAGGGCATCATATGTCTGTGTTGTTGAAGTGATCAGGAGGCTATGCCCTGGCAGTACCTCCTTTCCCTGTATGGTCATTAGAGAGGCGGAAGGTCAGCAATAATGTGACGAACACATTAAAAGACTGGTACCATTCAAGAAAGATTTGTGGAAGCTTAGTGCTCAGCCCTTCTGGACTTAACATCATGTGCCACGTCATTCAAAACTAGAAAGATGACGAGGCTGCCTCCTGTAATTTTTCTTATGTTCACTCTTAGGGGTCGATTCCGATTCGGGCCGGAAAAAGCACCGACCGACTCGGAGCCGGAAAAATTACCGACCGACACGTACCAGTGGCGCCCGACACGCCAAGTACGATGCAAGCCGCGATAAATCCGACCGACACGTCAGGAAACCAAGCCGACCGACCGAGCCGCTCGGAAAATAGCAATCCGGCCGGAAAAACACGCGAATCCAACCGACCGACACGCACCCGGAACAAATCCGACCGAATCGTACCCGCCAACTCCAACCCGCAAAGTACGATGCAAGGCGCGAAAACCACGACCGAGTCGGACGGAGGACAAGCCGTACGACCGACACGCATACAAAACCGAGCCGAAGCAACACAATACACCGCGACCGACGCGTACGCAGCATAGAAAACTGCACAAACACAGCGTGAACGAAACGGAAAACACCGTACGAGACCAATGCAGGGTCCGACTCGGTCACAAGAACGTTTCCAACATACACAAACAGCACAAAGGAAAAATCAACCAAAAAAGGCCAAACAAGCAATTACCAAGCCAATAAATACTGGGGGGGTGGGGACAGAGAACAAAGACACACCCACAACTCCACCTATATAAAGGACACAAATCACTACCATGAGCCTTTGCAAATGCCATTCCACTGCCAGCACCCAAGAGAAAGCAACCACACACCCACAGCTCATCCCTCACACAAGCCACACACCAGCAGCACACCAACAAATACCTACCTCACATACACCCAGCACAACACACACCCACACACCCTCACCTGCACACCAACACACACATCACCCACCATCACCACCCATCACCATGCCCCCCAAGAAGAATCCCAAGTTCCTAGATAGTGAATTGGAAGTCATGGTAGACGAGATCCTCAGGGTGGAGCCACAGCTGTTTGGCACTCTGGTCCAACAGACCCCCATGTCGCAGAAAACCAAGATGTGGGAGAGGATCATCAACAGGGTGAACGCCCAATCACCATGTCGGCGCACAAAGACGGACATCCAGAACAGGTGGTATGACGTGCGCAGGAGGGTACGGGACCTGCTGAAGCAAGACTACATCAACAGCCAACACACCGGCAGTGGCCCTCCTGCCAAGCCAATATACCTCAGGCCCTGGGAGGAGAAGGTGCGGGCCATCCTTCCGCCAGTGAGCGTATATGGACTAGAGAACATCCCAGAGCCTGGTGAGTACACAACAAATGTACACAATAAACTGCCACAAAACACACACATCACTGTCAAGGGGAGAGTCAAACCAAGCACTCATAGCAATTACACAGCAACTAGAACAGAATCATCCCAAAATGTGTATGTCAGTCAGATAAACACAACACATGCCATCAAAAAAGTCACATCCAACTGTGCCAACACATGTACAAACACAACCACAACTACAGCTAGGCAGTGGCACAAATAGAACTAACACACACATCCACACATGTAGCCACCACAACAACACCAACACACAGTGAAGACCACTCAAAGGAAGGAATTCTGTGTATGCTGGCCAAGTCAGTGTAGCCAATAGCATCATGGGAGTCGCAGTCACACATATTGCCCCCCCACAACTGTCCCATCAACACCACCATGAACCATGCGCACATCACAGGGAGTGGAGAAGGACTCACAAGATGGCTGACACTGGCTACTGCTGTGAGGAGCACAAGGCCCTGCTGGCAACTGTGCACCAACAAACAGCAGGACACCACTGACTGACATCCTGAGAGACAACTTACACTCCCTGCAATGCAAGCACGTTCCATGGTGGGATATCTGGCTGGCTGGGTGGGAAGGGGGACTTGCAGCACTGACCATAGTCACAAGCACCTCCCCTCCCACCCCCCCCAACACAAACTCCACAGTACCCACCTGGTAGAATGCAATGCCCTCCATCCTAACACAAGATCCCACAAAGCACCACCACCCTGGGTTATGTTGTGTGAAGCACAGGGACACTCTTGGGACTCTTAGCCAAACAACTGCCAGGACAACACTCCCAGCCATCCTGTCAGCACAGCCAGCCCACCCCACAGGGAAGCAGAGTCAAAAGGAAGGAAGCATGGGCATGCTGGGAAGGGGGGTGGAGGCAATAGCATGATGGGAGTCGTAGTCACAGACATTGCTCAGCCTCACAACTGGCCCATCAACACCACCCTGAACCATGCTCACATCACAGGGAGTGGAGAAGGACTCACAAGATGGCTGACACTGGCTACTGCTGTGGGGAGCACAAGGCCCTGCTGGCAACTGTGCACCAACAAACAGCAGGACACCACTGACTGACATCCTGAGAGACAACTTACACTCCCTGCAATGCAAGCACGTTCCATGGTGGGATATCTGGCTGGCTGGGTGGGAAGGGGGACTTGCAGCACTGACCATAGTCACCAGCACCTCCCCTCACACCCCCCCCAACACAAACTCCACAGTACCCACCTGGTAGAATGCAATGCCCTCCATCCTAACACAAGATCCCACAAAGCACCACCACCCTGGGTTATGTTGTGTGAAGCACAGGGACACTCTTGGGACTCTTAGCCAAACAACTGCCAGGACAACACTCCCAGCCATCCTGTCAGCACAGCCAGCCCACCCCACAGGGAAGCAGAGTCAAAAGGAAGGAAGCATGGGCATGCTGGGAAGGGGGTGGAGGCAATAGCATGATGGGAGTCGTAGTCACAGACATTGCTCAGCCTCACAACTGGCCCATCAACACCACCCTGAACCATGCTCACATCACAGGGAGTGGAGAAGGACTCACAAGGTGGCTGACACTGGCTACTGCTGTGGGGAGCACAAGGCCCTGCTGGCAACTGTGCACCAACAAACAGCAGGACACCACTGACTGACATCCTGAGAGACAACTTACACTCCCTGCAATGCAAGCACGTTCCATGGTGGGATATCCGGCTAGCTGGGTGGGAAGGGGGACTTGCAGCACTGACCATAGTCACAAGCACCTCCCCTCCCACCCCCCCCACACAAACTCCACAGTACCCACCTGGTAGAATGCAATGCCCTCCATCCTAACACAAGATCCCACAAAGCACCACCACCCTGGGTTATGTTGTGTGGAAGCACAGGGACACTCTTGGGACTCTTAGCCAAACAACTGCCAGGACAACACTCCCAGCCATCCTGTCAGCACAGCCAGCCCACCCCACAGGGAAGCAGAGTCAAAGGAAGGAAGCATGGGCATGCTGGGAAGGGGGTGGAGGCAATAGCATGATGGGAGTCGTAGTCACAGACATTGCTCAGCCTCACAACTGGCCCATCAACACCACCCTGAACCATGCTCACATCACAGGGAGTGGAGAAGGACTCACAAGATGGCTGACACTGGCTACTGCTGTGGGGAGCACAAGGCCCTGCTGCCAACTGTGCACCAACAAACAGCAGGACACCACTGACTGACATCCTGAGAGACAACTTCCACTCCCTGCAATGCAAGCACGTTCCATGGTGGGATATCTGGCTGGCTGGGTGGGAAGGGGGACTTGCAGCACTGACCATAGTCACCAGCACCTCCCCTCACACCCCCCCAACACAAACTCCACAGTACCCACCTGGTAGAATGCAATGCCCTCCATCCCTAACACAAGATCCCACAAAGCACCACCACCCTGGGTTATGTTGTGTGAAGCACAGGGACACTCTTGGGACTCTTAGCCAAACAACTGCCAGGACAACACTCCCAGCCATCCTGTCAGCACAGCCAGCCCACCCCACAGGGAAGCAGAGTCAAAAGGAAGGAAGCATGGGCATGCTGGGAAGGGGGTGGAGGCAATAGCATGATGGGAGTCGTAGTCACAGACATTGCTCAGCCTCACAACTGGCCCATCAACACCACCCTGAACCATGCTCACATCACAGGGAGTGGAGAAGGACTCACAAGATGGCTGACACTGGCTACTGCTGTGGGGAGCACAAGGCCCTGCTGCCAACTGTGCACCAACAAACAGCAGGACACCACTGACTGACATCCTGAGAGACAACTTCCACTCCCTGCAATGCAAGCACGTTCCATGGTGGGATATCTGGCTGGCTGGGTGGGAAGGGGGACTTGCAGCACTGACCATAGTCACCAGCACCTCCCCTCACACCCCCTCAACACAAACTCCACAGTACCCACCTGGTAGAATGCAATGCCCTCCATCCTAACACAAGATCCCACAAAGCACCACCACCCTGGGTTATGTTGTGTGAAGCACAGGGACACTCTTGGGACTCTTAGCCAAACAACTGCCAGGACAACACTCCCAGCCATCCTGTCAGCACAGCCAGCCCACCCCACAGGGAAGCAGAGTCAAAAGGAAGGAAGCATGGGCATGCTGGGAAGGGGGTGGAGGCAATAGCATGATGGGAGTCGTAGTCACAGACATTGCTCAGCCTCACAACTGGCCCATCAACACCACCCTGAACCATGCTCACATCACAGGGAGTGGAGAAGGACTCACAAGATGGCTGACACTGGCTACTGCTGTGGGGAGCACAAGGCCCTGCTGCCAACTGTGCACCAACAAACAGCAGGACACCACTGACTGACATCCTGAGAGACAACTTACACTCCCTGCAATGCAAGCACGTTCCATGGTGGGATATCCGGCTAGCTGGGTGGGAAGGGGGACTTGCAGCACTGACCATAGTCACAAGCACCTCTCCTCACACCCCCCCCACACAAACTCCACAGTACCCACCTGGTAGAATGCAATGCCCTCCATCCTAACACAAGATCCCACAAAGCACCACCACCCTGGGTTATGTTGTGTGAAGCACAGGGACACTCTTGGGACTCTTAGCCAAACAACTGCCAGGACAACACTCCCAGCCATCCTGTCAGCACAGCCAGCCCACCCCACAGGGAAGCAGAGTCAAAAGGAAGGAAGCATGGGCATGCTGGGAAGGGGGTGGAGGCAATAGCATGATGGGAGTCGTAGTCACAGACATTGCTCAGCCTCACAACTGGCCCATCAACACCACCCTGAACCATGCTCACATCACAGGGAGTGGAGAAGGACTCACAAGATGGCTGACACTGGCTACTGCTGTGGGGAGCACAAGGCCCTGCTGCCAACTGTGCACCAACAAACAGCAGGACACCACTGACTGACATCCTGAGAGACAACTTACACTCCCTGCAATGCAAGCACGTTCCATGGTGGGATAACTGACTGGGTGGGTGGGTGGGTGGGAAGGAGGTCTGGCTGTCAACCAAACACAATCAATGCAGACCATGTTCACACCCCAGAGAATACATAGAAATGCCCAAATAATGCAGGACAATGTGCCACACCAATATCAACCCCTGACTGTGACGACTTAGGACAATACAATGTACAGGCCCGCACCCCGAGGCACAGTCACAACTGTCAGGTGTGTCAACCACTGATGCCTGCAGAAACATGACATACATTGTTTGTGTCTCCCAAAAACAGGTGATGATAGGGACACAGCAGCAGACGCTGAGGAGTCCCAGTCCCAGGCTCAAGAGGATGCCGAGCTCACTGGCGTCGTACAGCCTCTGTCCTCCTCGGACGATGAAGAACAACCTGGCACATCCGGTGCAAGTCAACATGCTGCACCAGCAGGACCACCAGCTGCAGCACCAGCAGGTCCACCAGCTGCACCCCCTGCACCCACCCCTCCAACGACTGTCACCACGGAATACCATCCCTGCCGACATGGACAGAATAAGGAACAACACCAGCGCAGTGACCCTGGACCAACCTGGGGCCATGGACACCACCACCACCACCAACCCCCAAGGTGGACCAGGGTTATCTGTGCGTGCAACTGCACACACTGCACATGTCAGCAGGGGTGGTGGGAGGGGTGGGAGACAGAGGTCGCTGCTTGCAGACGTTGCTGGTGTGCATGAAGACCCACAACTGGTACGCATAGCTGATGCGTACCAGTCCAGCACCGGAGAGCTCAGCCAGGTAGTGGGGCTCCTCAGAGACATCAAACAGCAGCAGGCTGCCCATCATGCCCGCTTGGACTCCCACATGTCCCACGTGGAGTCACACATGTCACGTGTGGACTCCCACATGTCCCGCGTGGAGTCCAAGTGGGATGTACTACATGAGATGACGGCGGTGCACAGGGACATTTTACAATGCCTCCGCCAGATGAACAGCAACCAGTCCACACCTCCCTGTGTGCCAACAACATCTGGTACCGAACAAACTGCAACTGCCACAGGGAGGGAGGAGGACTCTGGCGGAGAGTCCCCTGCACCGCAGCAGCCTGCACTTGAGGGCCCCCCCAAGAAGAGGGGTCGTCCGAGGAGGGGAAAGTGAGAGGCTGATGGCCAAGCGCAACTCCCAGGAAGCCTGAACCTGTTCTGGATTTTCGCCTTTGTGCACAGACTGTTCACCCTGTTGATGGCAACACTACTCCCACACATTGCATGGGGAGTACAAGTTGGAACAATGTGTCAGACAACTGTGGCCCCGATACTGGGGATCCTGTCTACCTGGACTTTCTATTCATCTAGGAACTTGGGATTGCAAGATTCATGTACAGCACAATCCATCCTATGCACTATTATCACAGATGTATCACAATAAACACAATAATACACCATACTTGCCTCTGTCGTGATTCCAACGTGGGTGCTGTTATGGGGATGATGAACAGCAAAATTACACTGTGTATGCGAACTGCAACAGCAAGGACAACACAGGCATGTGAGTACAGGCAACGTGACACATATGAGGGAGACACACCACCAGGGCTACACAACACATACACACCTAGGCCATCTGACTCATTGCCTACACTGATGTTGCCAGGGAAGACGGTGCAATGCACAGACACCACACCCATTCCCAGTTGTAGTCAAGTAGCCCACAGGTGCAGTAAGCAAATGGCAGTCAAATGTGTGACCACAGACAACGCACATCACTAAGTGAAGCACAGGTTTATTACACAGTAGCAACATGCCGTAACCACTACAGATGCAAGGTAACCCCACCTGGTAGCGGGCACACAGTCAACAACTGTAGACAGAAGGAAGTCCATGGGTGTGGCGCACATCACCTGTAGGGACACAACAGCTACCAGCCTGGATGTGCAATCACGTCGTCGGTGGACACAGTTGACCAAACGAATCTGAAAGTACCCTGTGAAGGACAGAAATGACACACAGTCAAAAGCAATGCAGTACAGGACAGAACAGCAAAACTCATGCACAATACATGTTACAAGATACCCACCCAGAACCAAGTTAGCATGTCAACACTGTTGGGGAGTACAGCCCACCTGTCACCACACATCGCAACACACATCCTGTCAAGTAGCCCATGGACACACTCCAACAGCACCAGAGCACCACCCACACATCATGCCAACTCACATCATTCACATGACACCTCAGGATACTCACATTCAGCTAAAGAAGTTGGTGATGAGCTGTGTGCGGACATCACCATCACCATCATCATCATCATCGTCACTGGCATCGTGGTCCAGGCCAGGATCCTCCACAGGTGGCGGATGTTGGTCATCGTCATCCTGGATGAGAGGCAACTCCTTCCGCACTGCCAGGTTGTGGAGCATGCAGCAGACGATGATAATCTTGCACACTTTCGCAGGGGCATATGGGAGGGACCCTCCGGTCTTGTCCAGGCAGCGGAAGCGGCTCTTCAGGAGACCAAAGGTCTGCTCAATCACTCTCCTGGTCCGACCATGTGCCTCATTGTAGCGCATCTGGGCAGGTGTCACAGGGTTCCTGAGGGGTGTCAGCAACCACGGCATGTTGGGGTATCCCGAGTCACCTACGGACAGACAAGTGCACATCAGCTGACTTGGAAAAGTGGGCGGAATACTACAGATCAGATCACACACAATGGCACAAAGTCAGTACACACCGACAAGCCAGGCACGCTGGTTCTGCATCTGTGCCATCAACCTGGGGATGCGACTACTCCTCATCACAAAGGCATCGTGTGCTGAACCAGGGAAACGGGCACACACGTGTGTGATGGTCATGTCTGCAAGACACACCACCAGTGCATTGACCGAGTGGTAGTGCTTGCGGTTCCTGTAGGCCTGCTCCTGGGCCTGTGGTGGTACCAAAGCCACATGTGTCCCATCAATGGAGCCAATGACATGCGGCATCCTCCCCAGGGCATAAAAGTCACTCTTCACGTCAGTGAGTCGTCGCAGTCTAGGGAAATAGATGTACCGGTTCAGGAAGAGCAACATTGCCGCCAAGAAATCGCGGAGCACACGGCTGAACATGGTCTGTGACATCCCACCAGCAGACGCCACAGTATGTTGGAAGGTACCGGTGGCAAAGAAGTGTAGGGCTGCCATCACCTTCACCTTGGGGGTCAGCGCTGTAGGATACGGCCGGCCAGGCTGCAAATGTGGGGACAACTGCACTGCCAAATCCTCAATCAGCTGCCTGGTGAAGCGGTACCGTCGGATGCTGTCCCGTTCCACCATCGTTGCCAGGTCTGGGAATGGCCGATGGACAGCAGGAGCCCTGCAGTGCAGAGGAGAAGTAAGCAAGATCGTCAGTCACCCCACATATGCGGCATTGAACACACTCAAGATCCCAACATACATCATCATGAGGCACAACTACATGAAGTGTGCAGTACCGGAACGACATGTATGGTACATACATGGCCAACATCTGTCAACACGGTCCTACAGGTGGCATCAATTTGTCCCAGGTTGGCCCATTGGATATCATGATGCTGTGTCACAGTCACCCCCAGTGACATGTGAGGACAGATGTGCCCCAGGCACCACAGCTCAACGACAGGCACATTCCCAGGGACCCTGTAATGCCACATGGACACTGGCATCACCTGGAGTATCATGTGTACACCACAACAAAACAAACATGACCCCCACAGGTAGTGGCCACACTTGCCATGGCAGGAGAGCCATGGACGTCTGTGACACACACGCACAACATCAGAGTCCATGCACACACAACGTGGATGTGGAGACTGTCTCCCATTGTGCACATGAAATCAGAGACATTGTAAACACTACATGCACAAAGACTGTGGAGGGCCATCACTATTGTGCCACTGGGACACCCTGGCTCAAACATACCGTCCCACATGGGACTCACGGGGTATGTGACATGACATACACAAACACCACTGTGAAATGTGACCATGGCACATGCACAGATATGAACAGTTGCACATCACAGTGGTCACGTACACGTAACACCCAGGATCCTGTCCCCATTAACACGTGCACAGCCTGGGGGTGGCTGCCCACAGGTGACACCCACAGGACAACATGTACACCAACATACACACAATAGGAAATGCAGCCTTACATGCCTTATGATAAGGTTTGGACAGGCTGTCGTGATGTAGGTGTGCCCCTCACTCCCTGGGAGCTATCTGTGGCTGGCATATGTCCATCTGAGACAGGCATGCTGACATATGCCAGTCACATGTACAGTGATGCGTTGAACAGCAATGGACCGATCGGTGTCTCCGGCCGGCCCATTGCTTTCAATGTGTGCGGGTACGCGTTGTACCCCTGTGCGCGTTGAACAGCAATGGACCGATCGGTGCCTCCGGCCGGCCCATTGCTTTCAATGTGTGCGGGTACGCGTTGTACCCCTGTGCGCGTTGTACTGCAATGGACCGATCGGTGCCTCCGGCCGGCCCATTGCATTCAATGTGTGCGGGTACGCGTTGTACCCCTGTGCGCGTTGTACTGCAATGGACCGATCGGTGCCTCCGGCCGGCCCATTGCATTCAATGTGTGCGGGTACGCGTTGTACCCCTGTGCGCGTTGTACTGCAATGGACCGATCGGTGCCTCCGGCCGGCCCATTGCATTCAATG
>CAWUFW010025259.1:0-47540 GCA_963921515.1 Calotriton arnoldi
TTGATGCCTTTGTGTTCTACTGCAGCTTCCCAGAGTGTTCTAAAGAACAACTAGAGTGCTAACAGCCTTACTTATGACAAAAGTATGGCACACCTGAAGCCATCTTGATTGGAATAAACTGGTAACACTTAAAACATTTAATTTAAAAAGGAACAAAATGATGGGGTTCATTTTGTCATAGAAATTATGGTTAGTGCTGTAGAAAGAAAAAGTAGGACGTTTCAAGTGTGATCTCAAATATCTTCCTGTTATATTTCAACAGGAGCAGCCTGTCAGTTGATGCCTTTGTGTTCTACTGCAGCTTCCCAGAGTGTTCTAAAGAACAACTAGAGCGCTAACAGTCTTACTTATGACAAAATTATGGCACACCTGAAGCCATCTTGATTGGAATAAACTGGTAACTCTTAAAACATTTAATTTAAAAAGGAACAAAATGAGGGGGTTCACTTTGTCATAGAAATTATGGTTAGTGCTGTAGAAAGAAAAATTAGGACATGTTTTAAGTGAGATCTCAAATATCTTCCTGTTATATTTCAACAGGAGCAGCCTGTCAGTTGATGCCTTTGTGTTCTACTGCAGCTTCCCAGAGTGTTCTAAAGAACAACTAGAGCGCTAACAGTCTTACTTATGACAAAAGTATGGCACACCTGAAGCCATCTTGATTGGAATAAACTGGTAACACTTAAAACATTTAATTTAAAAAGGAACAAAATGAGGGGGTTCATTTTGCCATAGAAATTATGGTTAGTGCTGCAGAAAGAAAATTTAGGGCATGTTTTAAGTGAGATCTCAAATCCTCTTCTCTTTCATTAGAAAATTCTGACATGCAGACTGAAACAATCACTTTCAATACCAGCAGTAGACTTCCAGTTAACTCCCTGGTGAGCAGTAGCTTTACTACAGTGATCTAATGAACAACTAGAGTGCTAACATTCTGAATTTATGGCAAATGTGTGACACATCTGAATGCCTTCTTGATGGAATCAAAGTAAAAACTGAAAGCATTTCCTACTGAGGAGACTGCAGTAAATGACGAAATTAGGAAACTTCATAACAAATAAGTCTCCCAAGATGGCCACCAGAGAAAAAAAGAGCCCAAATGTAGCACAAATATCACCCAGATGTAGCCCACATATAGCCCAATGACAGAAGTGTGCAAAACAATTTTTAATTTTAGTTTTTCTGCAGTTTTATATAGTGCAAACTGATCAGGTATTGGAGCGTTACATCTTACTTGGACCCCTTATTGCGTATTTTGCACGAAGTACATGAGATTGATCTTGCGAAACATTGAACTTTACGATTCTGTTAACCTGAAGTTGCTCTGAACCGGGCTTTGTAACACCCGTTTTTACCTACTGGTTTTAATTAATTCTCACTGTATTGTATTAGGAAAGAGGATTTACTGTTTTTATGTACACTTTTATGATCTATGTTTCTAAATCAGATCAAATAAAGTTTAATGAATTCTATGGCAGGACGGAGGCGAGGATTATGCATATCTTTCCTGACTTTATTTGCATAGCAGTTCAAAGAAAAGGTAACACAACAATCATTAAACAAAAGACTACACAACCCATGAACCATTAGGGGGGTAGTCTCCAAGGCAACTATAGTCCAATCATATCACAGTCCATCGTATATAATATTGTGACGTCCCTTCCGCTTCCTCTTTCTTCACTGCTCGTCAGTTAAGTGCATTCCTTACATTCTTGGCATAATCTGACGTTGTTGCTGTTTGTATAGCGGTTTCTTGTGCACGTTATTAGCATTATTGCCTTGGTATTGTTTCATATTCCCTGCGCAGCAGGCTTTTGCCCGAGCGCGTCCTCCCCCTCGCAGTTTCTCCCGCTGTGTGCTCTGCACGCGGTGAGATCCTGTCAGGCACGTCTGGTCCGAGCGAGGCAGCTCAGTCGAGCGCTCCCGCTGGTCTTTACGCGCGTTTGGGAATCCGGTCACTCCTTTAGTGTCCGCTTGATTCCCGACCAACCCTCGCCTAATTTTGACACCGCTACGCGGTGATTTCCCCACACGGCCACGTTAGTGACCAGCGCCACCTGGTGGTGGTGGTGGTAATTGGTATTGCGCCTCAGTCTATTCTTATAACAGCTTCGGGGAAAGCCCAGCTGTTGGAGCACCGGCGAGGGGGCTGTCTTAAGGATTTTAAGGGCATTTGTTCTGTGCTCACACCCTCTGCTATCAGAAGACCATTTTTACTCCTCCTACCAGGAAGTGGAGGAGGAATGGCCCCCCAACTTCTCCCTCCAGCAGTGGACCAAGCTCTCTCTCTGGCTATTTCTAGGGCGCTGGCTCCTCTTAGGGATCAGGTTGGTAAGCTGGTGAAAAGCATCCCTGGGGTGTTCAGTGACCCAGATCTGGTGGTGGCGGGTCCAAGTAGCTCCCAGATGGGGAATAAAAGGGCCGTTAAGCATAACGCGGGGCACTTGGAAGGATTTGATAAACTTACAGAGACCTTCCTCAAGAGTGCGCGAACGCTAAAACATGCACCCTGCCGGGAGGAGGAGGGGCCCGGAGAAAATTGCGACACTGTCACCACTATTGTAGACCCCGACGGCGGGTTTCCCTTAGAGGGAGAGGGTGTATCGGAGGACGATTTCTTCTCCGATGAGGATAAGGACTCGGGCGTCCCTGGCGTCCAGAGTCCCACTCCTCTCAGTCCCCGGTTGGGGACGGGGTCCACTCGGACATGTTCGAGCCTACCCAAATTTACCATCCTAGGTCGGCAGAGTGGACACCTGATGCCAAAGTGGCAGAGTATGTGGTGGGGAAAATCCATCAACCCCTTGAAAGGGAGGTCAGGAATAGGATGAGGGGAGAATGCCCCAGGCCCTCACTGAAGGGGAAGGTGGCACACACGCCTGAAATTGATGAGAAACTATGTACCTTTTTCTCCATGTATATGAGGGATCCCAAGAAAGGAATTGATAGGTCTTGGACGTGGTAGGGCCCTTGACCCAAATTATTCAATTGACGGAGCGTTCCAAAGAGTCAGGATCCCCTTTGTCCACAAATATTATGGATGGTTGGGCGCACTACCCTAAACCCTAAAACACTACCCCCTCCACTACCCAAACACCACTGCACTACCCTAAACCCTAAAACACTACCCCCAGCACGAAACCCTACACTACCCAAACATAACTGCACTACCCTAAACCCTAAAACACTACCACCAGCACGACTCCCTACACTACCCAAACACCACTGCACTACCCTAAAACACTACCCCCAGCACGACTCCCTACACTACCCAAACACCACTGCACTACACTAAACCCTAAATATACCCCCAGCATGACCTCCCACACTACACAAACACCACTGCACTACCCTAAACCCTAAAACAGTACCCCCAGCACGACCCCCTACACTACCCAAACACCACTGCACTACCCTAAACCCTAAAATACTAACCCCAGCATGACCCCCTACACTACCCAAACACCACTGCACTACCCTATACCCTAAAACACGACCCCTACACTACACAAACACGACTGCACTACCCTAAACCCTAAAACACTACCCTCAGCATGACCACCTTCACTACACAAACACCACTGCACTGCCCTAAACCCTAAAACACTACCCCAGCACTACCCCCTACACTACCCAAACACCACTGCACTAACATTAACCCTAAAACACTACCCCCAGCACAACCCCCTACACCACACAAACACCACTGCACTACCCTAAACCCTAAAACACTACCCCCAGCACGACTCCCTACACTACCCAAACACCACTGCACTACCCTAAACCCTAAATCTACCCCCAGCATGACCCCCTACACTACCCAAACACCACTGCACTACCCTAAACCATAAAACACTACCCCCAGCATGACCCCCTACACTACACAAACACCACTGCACTACCCTAAACCCTAAAACACTACCACCAGCATGACCCCCTACACTACTCAAACACCACTGCACTACCCTAAACCCTAAAACACTACACCAGCACGACCCCCTACACTACCTATACACCACTGCACTACCCTAAACCCTAAAACACTACCCCCAGCACGACCCCCTACACTACTGCACTACCCTAAACCCTAAAACACTACCCCCAGCACGACCCCCTACACTACCCAAACACCACTGCACTACCCTAAACCCTAAAACACTACCCCCAGCACGACCCCCTACACCACCCAAACACCACTGTACTACCCTAAACCCTAGAAAAGAAACCCCCACCCCATGCCCCCTTACCTCTCACTCCTCATGGTTCCTCTCTCCTCGTGGTTCCTGCTTCACGTCATCTCTGAGGGGCGGTGCACGTCATTGTGAGGAAACAGAACAGCCTCTGTTTCCTTACAAAGACATGGATCGTCTACATGTTTTTTAGAGCGCATGGTCATTTACCATACATACCATTACAACAAAATTCGTTGTAAAGGCATGCGTGGTAAATGACCATGCGTTCTAAAAAAATGCGTAGTAATGACTTCGTGATGTACAACGCATGCGTGGTAATGCATGCGTTGTAATGGTATCGCAAAGTAAAAAAGTCGTTGTAACGGCTGTTTACCGATCGAAGCTGGCCCCTGTTCTTCAGTGAGACGTTTATTTGATTAATTAGGAGGAAGGAATGTGTTTTTTTTACCGAAAAGTGCATTCCCGGCTGTTGTATTGTGAAAGTGTCAGCGTGGCCTGGTTTCACTTCCGGTGAGAGAGTGGAAGAGTCTGTTTGGATCTAAAGGAGTTCTGTTGTTGGACGGGGCCGGCGCGACATGTCATCAGAAAACATAGCTAATGGAAAGCGTCCTCTCTGAAGTGTGGAGCAGTGCCATGAGAGGTCAACGAGTGTGCGTCCCACCGCAGTATGACCGTACCGCGTGACCCATGTGCCGCCTCCAGGGTACGGGAGGCAGAAGCGGCATCGCAGGTCCTCTTGAAGACCGTTGTAGCACTAATTCTACATTTTGGTACTAGGGCATTTTAACTTCGTTGTTCCTGCCAGATACAAAGAGAAGATCCTGTGTTATTCAGTGCCCTCGTTACCTTTTTTGTGGGTTGTGGTGCTTGTCACTTCGCTGCCCCGCCGGTGCCCACGACTGGGCACCCCACCTCGTGTGCCATCTGCAGGGCCTCTGCCCTCGGATCACTGGTTTCGGTTTCTGGAGTGGCAACATAAACAGTTGCTCCCAAAGGACTAGCCTGAACACTTAGGTGAATATCCCCTGCACCAGCATTCCACGGAAATTCTTTCCTAGCTCTCCCACGTCAATGAGCACGGCTCCGCTCGTGACACCGTATGACGTCATCTGAGCCATAAGAGGACCTCGTCGGCATGCTGACGTCAGTTCCACCCATTTTTTCCGTGCCACCGAGGCAAACAGGGGACCGAGACATTTTCACATGTATACATAGTATAATAAATATATATATATTCACTGAAAAAACCATAGGTTTCAGGCACGTTATAGTTAGAAATTAGCATTTAAAAACCTTAGAAATTCACTGAAAAAACCATAGGTTTCAGGCACGTTATAGTTAGAAATTAGCATTTAAAAAACCTTAGAAATTCACTGAAAAAACCATACGTTTCAGGGGCGTTATAGTTAGTTGGACATTTCACTCGTACAAAACCATAGAAATTCCCCTGTTATAGTTAGGTCAGCTAACTATAACTCGCGCGCCCGCAATGCACTGCTGATGACGTCACATATTACATCACTCATGACATGGTCAGTGACATCCCTCATGACATCACTGATGACATCTCAAATGACATCACTGATGACATCACTGATGACATCATCCAGTGAATGTGTGTTTTTCTGAAAATTAAATATGTTTTATATATGTATATCTCAAGGTCGATGGAAGAATAAATGGGTATATAAGTGTCTAAATGGATGATTTTCTTTTGTAAAATTGATTGTATAACTGACTAAGTGTATCTTAGTGAATACATAGGTTAGTGAGTAATGTTTAAATATGAAAATATCTGTATTAGTCTCTCACTTTGTGTATAAGTGGCTGCATGGGTTGGTGAGTAGCTACATGAGTGTCTATATGGGTTATTAGTTGGTTTTTTGAGTATCAGTATGAGTGTCTGAGTGTCTGTATGGTTTGGTGGGGGTATTACTTAGTGCATAGATGCATGAATGAGTGACTCACTGTTTGCATGTGTTGAAGACAGCATGTGTGCAGGACTGTATAGGTGGATGAGTATGTGTATGGGTGTGTTAGTGAGTGAATGACTGTCTCAATAGTGTCTTTATGAGTAACTACATATGTTTTAAACTAGTATATGTGAGTATTGGTGTATATAAGTGAGTATATGTGAGAGTGAGAGATTGGAAGAGTTCCTGTACAAATAAGTAGGTGTTTCTATAAGTGATTGTTTACGAGAGTAAGTATGTGTAAGTTTCTGTAGAAGTAAGTGTGGTAGTGTGTGTATAACTGTATATGCAAGTAAATGGATGTTTGATACTTTGTTTGCATGTGTGACTATGTGTGTGAGTAACTCTATGGATGAGTGGCGGTGTGTAACAGGATGTATATGTGTATAAGTACATATGATGAGTGAGTACATGTATGAGTGACTGTATAGAGACTGTTGGTGAATGAGTCGATGTGTGTGTAGATCTTGGAATTACTGAATAGGTGTGTTGTAACTGGTATTGGTATGTCCATTGTTTTGAAAATGTTAGTTTGTATTTTTGAGTGTGTGTATCAAAGGTTATATTAGGGTGAGAGGAGGTCTGCCACTCTATCACAAGGATGATGTCATCAGTGATGTCATCAGTGATGTCATTTGAGATGTCATCAGTGATGTCATGAGTGATGTCACTGACCATGTCATGAGTGATGTAATATGTGACGTCATCAGCAGTGCATTGTGGGTGCGTGAGTTATAGTTAGCTGAACTAACTATAACGGGGAATTTTTATGGTTTTGTACGAGTGAAATGTCCAACTAACTATAACGCCACTGAAACCTATGGTTTTTTCAGTGAATATATATATATATATATATATATATATATATATATATATATATATATTCAACTCCGTAGGCTCAATTTACGTCGGGTTCAGGCGCTCTGTGGTTAGTGCGAAATCCTCGTGGTCGAGCCCAACCGCTACATATCACCCAACTCCTCATAAAGGACCAGGATCGCTCTCCCCAATGCCGAATATCAAAATTTATTTGCTTAGGTTTCAAACAACAAAGTTCATGATCAACGCTTCGGTCTCCTCACGAGACCTTGCTCACGATCAATTTACACCCCCAGTGTTCACAAATATATTACTTTTTTCATGTCATTTCCTGTTAACCAGGTTCAACCATTCTTAGTATTCTGGGATTTGTAGTCCTGTTCCTCCACAAGATATAGTACATACTAAGACCAAAATCCATTAACAAGTGCTGTGTGCATAATACAAAATGATTATATACAAATTGTGAAAATTGTGAACTAAGGATAAAAGATAAAATTGAGTTCATTTATAACTTATATCCAAAAATGCAATCCCAAACAGTCTTTTTCAATAGTCTTGTTTTCATTTGATTTTTTGTTATTTTGCAGCTTGGAATTGTTCCAACCGCTCTGTTCTTGGAATTACTATCCCTCTAGTGGGAAGACACAGTTGTATTTGTGAGATGTAATCGGGGATTGCACTTTCGTGTATTTCAATTTGACATGGAGAATGGCACGCGATCCTGAGTTTAATGTTCTTTTCTTTACATATGGTTCTATTAAAGATGGCTGTACAGTTCCTCACTCTGGTTAAGGCCATACGGTGTCAATGTTCTTAAATTAATAATATGGCGTGATTCCTTCTGGCGTAGTATTTTCTCTCTATTGCCGCCCCTGTTGTTGAGTGGGACTGTTTCAATACCATAAAACTTCAAAGTTTCCAATTGCTCATATGTACTTGTTCCATATGTTTCGCTACAGCGTTTGTTTTATCTTTGTTTGATGTTGCCCTAACATGTTCTAGTATACGTTTCTTAAGTTCACAGATTGTACTGCCAACATATTTGAGGTGGCATGGGCACTCTATTACATATACTGTAAATTGGCTTTTGCATGATATCAATTCTTTGATTTTCCAACTTTTGTTGTTAGCTAGTTTGACTTCAGTCGTTGGTTTTGCAATCTGACACACCTTACAATTGTGACATTTTATGAAACCCTTTGTGTTAAGCCATTGGTTGTTTTGTTTTCCTTTATAATGACTATGGATTAGTTGATCTTTCAAATTTCTGTCTCTTCGGTATGTAATCATTGGATGTTTTCCTATGGTTTTACCTACAGTTTCATCCATTTGTACAATTTTCCAGTTTTTCCTTATGATTTTTTGTATCTGTTTGCAGTCTTTTGAATAATCCATGATCATTCTTATGGGTTCCGATTTGTCAGCTTCACTTTTTGGCTTTGGGATTAGACAATCTTCTCTTGATCTTTCATTTGCTCTTTTCCAGCATCTTTTTACTATGCTTTTGTTGTATTGTCGTTGTTCAAACCTTTTCGCAAAAATGGCAAAAACACAGCAAAGCTACGGCGAAAAGGTTTGAACAACGACAGTACAACAAAAGCATAGTAAAAAGATGCTGGAAAAGAGCAAATGAAAGATCCAGAGAAGATTGTCTAATCCCAAAGCCAAAAAGTGAAGCTGACAAATCGGAACCCATAAGAATGAAAGAACGAAAGTGCAATCCCCGATTACATCTCACAAATACAACTGTGTCTTCCCACTAGAGGGATAGTAATTCCAAGAACAGAGCGGTTGGAACAATTCCAAGCTGCAAAATAACAAAAATCAAATGAAAACAAAACTATTGAAAAAGACTGTTTGGGATTGCATTTTTGGATATAAGTTATAAATGAACTCAATTTTATCTTTTATCCTTAGTTCACAATTTTCACAATTTGTATATAATCATTTTGTATTATGCACACAGCACTTGTTAATGGATTTTGGTCTTAGTATGTACTATATCTTGTGGAGGAACAGGACTACAAATCCCAGAATACTAAGAATGGTTGAACCTGGTTAACAGGAAATGACATGAAAAAGTAATATATTTGTGAACACTGGGGGTGTAAATTGATCGTGAGCAAGGTCTCGTGAGGAGACCGAAACGTTGATCATGAACTTTGTTGTTTGAAACCTAAGCAAATAAATTTTGATATTCGGCATTGCGGAGAGCGATCCTGGTCCTTTATGAGGAGTTGGGTGATATATATATATATATATATATATTCACTGAAAAACCATAGGTTTCAGACACGTTATAGTTAGAAATTAGCATTTAAAAACCTTTGAAATTCACTGAAAAACCATAGGTTTTAGGGACAGTTATAGTTAGTTGGACATTTCACTCGTACAAAACCATAGAAATTCCCCCGTTATAGTTAGTTCAGCTAACTATAACTCGCGCCCCGCAATGCACTGCTGATGACGTCACATATTACATCACTCATGACATGGTCAGTGACATCACTGATGACATCACTGATGACATCACTGATGACATCATCCACGTGATAATCTGATGCACCTCCTCACACCCTAATATAACCTTTGATACACCCACTCTAAATTACAGACTGCCATTCGCAAAACCATAGACACTCCAACACCAATAACTACATACCCACTCACTGATTCTTAGGTCTACACACACATCCACTCACTCACCCGTACAGTCACTCATACTTACGGTCACTCAGTACAGGACTATCATATGCACTCATACTCCTATATAGACACTCAAACACCGCCACTCATCCATAGAGGTACTCACACACCTAGTCAGTCATGCAAATAATTAAACACACTGCCATTTACTCACCTATACAGTTATACACACACCAGCTCACTTACTCATACAAATACTAGCACATTCTTACGCTCTTATACAATCACTGATACAAGCACACACTCATCCATACAGTCACTCTCACAATCACACACTCTCGCTTATAGCTATTTATATACTCCAACACACATATATACTGCCTTTCACATATGTAGTTACTCACACATGTACCACTGGGACATACATTCACTCACTAACACACTCTTACACACACTTACCCACCCATACAGTCTATCACAGATGCACTCTTGAAACCATCCACCCAGTGAATCACCCACTCACACATCTATGCACAGAGTCGCACACACCCCACCCACACAAACACTCAGGCACCCATACAGATACTCAGACAACCAATCAATAACTCATATAGACACTCATGTAGCTATTCACAAACCCATGCAGCCACTTACACAGCAATAGACAGACGGATACAGACATTCACCCAGTTTAGTCACTAACCCATGCATTCAGTAAGATACGTTTAATCACTCACTTATAGAGTTAGTCACGCACCTACTAAATCATCCATACAGACACTTATACACCCACTCATTCTTCAATACGCCTTTCCCTATATGTATTAAAAATATTTAAACTTTACAGAAACACACAGTCACTGGATGATGTCATCAGTGATGTCATTTGAGATGTCATCAGTGATGTCATCAGTGATGTCACTGACCATGTCATGAGTGATGTAATATGTGACGTCATCAGCAGTGCATTGCGAGGGCGCGAGTTATAGTTAGCTGAACTAACTATAACGGGGGAATTTCTATGGTTTTCTACGAGTGAAATGTCCAACTAACTATAACTGTCCCTAAAACCTATGGTTTTTTCAGTGAATTTCAAAGGTTTTTTAAATGCTAATTTCTAACTATAACGTGTCTGAAACCTATGGTTTTTCAGTGAATTTCAAAGGTTTTTTAAATGCTAATTTCTAACTATAACGTGCCTGAAACCTATGGTTTTTAAGTGAATTTCAAAGGTTTTTTAAATGCTAATTTCTAACTATAACGCCCTAAAACCTATGGTTTTTTCAGTGAATTTCAAAGGTTTTGTAAATGACAATTCTTAAATGTATTAATTGTTATATTTATATTTTTGATACTGATTTACTACATTTTTTTAAACTATTTATTTTTACATATTTTATTTTTTAAATTACATTGTAATTACATTATACATTACATTACAAAATATACTTTCTCAGAATGAATTACTTTAGTTTAAATACTTTGCAAATAGGCAATAGACTTTTAAGTACAGTAGTTACAGTTGTTGCAATGGGCAACACAATTTCAAACACAATGCAACATTGAGCTCAATGTGAATTTCTAGTTAAATGCAATTAGTTACTTTATGGATTACTTTTCTAACCACAGGACTGGATCCTAGATTCAGTCCTGGGACATCTCCTGTAAACAGTTGAGTAAAAGCGTTTTGGTTACAGTAGTGATTTTTAAGGAATATTATTGTATTTTAAAAGTTGACACTTAGAAACTTTTTCACATAGAATCACCAATGTTATCCTATGGGAGGAAATTCACTTAGCAGGTAAGTAGTATTATCGTTACTTTTTCTTACTCAGTGGTGGATCCTGTATCCAGCACTGGTGCATCTCCTGTAAACAGTTGAAAGAATGCGTTTAAGTCATACAGGCGATTTTTAAGGAATATTTGTAGTTTGTGAAAATCGACACTTTGAAACTTTTCTGCTGAAAACCAGACAATGGATTCCAATGGAAGGAAATACAAGTTACTGGTAAGTACGGTTAGAATTACTTTTCAGGGTCAGTGCTGGGCTAAAAGATGCAGCACTGGGTTCTCTCCTGATAACAGGTGAGTAAATCGGAATTCGTAGTTCGGCTGATTTTAGAGGAATATTATAAAGTTCCAAAACTCCACACTTGGAAGAATTTCCAAGTGAAACCAGTCAATGTTAGCCTATGGAAGGAAATTCAAGTTACTGGTAAGTACGGTTAAAATTACTTTTCAGGATCAGTACTGGGCTCAAAGATGCAGCACTGAGGTCTCTCCTGATAACAGGTGAGTAAATCGGAATTCGTAGTTCTGCTGATTTTAGAGGAATATTTGTATGTTTCAAAAATCGACACTTTGAAACTTTTCTGCTGAAAACCAGACAATGGATTCCTATGGAAGGAAATACAAGTTACTGGTAAGTACGGTTAGAATTACTTTTCAGGGTCAGTGCTGGGCTAAAAGATGCAGCACTGGGTTCTCTCCTGATAACAGGTGAGTAAATCGGAATTCGTAGTTCTGCTGATTTTAGAGGAATATTTGTATGTTTCAAAATCGACACTTTGAAACTTTTTCAGCAAAAAGCAGGCAATGATATCCTATGGAAGGAAATTCAAGTTACTGGTAAGTACGGTTAAAATTACTTTTCAGGATCAGTACTGGGCTCAAAGATGCAGCACTGAGGTCTCTCCTGATAACAGGTGAGTAAATCGGAATTCGTAGTTCGGCTGATTTTAGAGGAATATTATAAAGTTCCAAAACTCCACACTTAGAAGAATTTCCAAGTGAAACCAGTCAATGTTAGCCTATGGAAGGAAATTCAAGTTACTGGTAAGTACGGTTAAAATTACTTTTCAGGATCAGTACTGGGCTCAAAGATGCAGCACTGAGGTCTCTCCTGATAACAGGTGAGTAAATCGGAATTCGTAGTTTGGCTGATTTTAGAGGAATATTTGCACAATGGTGAAGGGAGGGGGTGGGGCCTGAAGTGACATGTCTGCAAACACACCCTGTGGCGCTTTTTAAGTTGGAGAATTAATTCCTCCTCAATCCTGAGGGTCCCTAGGGGCCAACTAGCCCACCAGGAACCTCCAGTATGCGCCAGGGGCTGCGTTGCAGAGAGGTGTACAGAGGCCACGCCCCTTTTACAACACTCTGCAACGCAGCTCCGTGGCGCTTACTGGAGGTACCTGGTGGGCTAGTTGGCCCCCAGGGACCCTCAGGATTGAAGAGGATTTAATTCCCCATCTAAAAATGCGCCACGGGGCCTGTTTGCACACATGTCACCTGAAGCCCCGCCCCTCCCTTCACCACTGTGCAAACGCGCCCGTGGCGCATTTTAGGTTGGGGGATTAAGTCCCCTTGAATCCTGAGGGTCCCTGGAGTCCAACTAGCCCACCATGTACCTCCAAAAGCGCCACAGAGCTGCATTGCAGAGAGGTGTAAAAGGGGCGTGGCCTCTGTACACCTCTCTGCAACGCAGCCCCTGGCGCATACTGGAGGTTCCTGGTGGGCTAGTTGGCCCTCAGGGACCCCCAGTATTCAAGGGGAATTAGTCCCCATCTGCAAACGCGCCAGGGGATGCATTTGCAGACTGCTGCAGGGTGGGGCGGGGCCTCCGGCACGATGCCGGTCTTTTTTTTTTTTATGTATGGGAGGGGGCTGCGTGGCCCCCTTCCCTTGGCCTCTTTGGCCCCGGGGACCCCATCCCCCGGGCCATGAGGATTTTCATTATTTTTTTTAATTAAAATAAAACGGGAAGGGGGCCGCGTGGCCCCCCTTCCCTGGGCCTATATTGGCCCCGGGACCCCATCCCCCGGGGCATGCCCTTTTTTTTTTTAATTTAAATATTTGGAGGGGGGATGCGTGGCCCCCCTCCTCAGGCCATTTAAGCCCCCGGGAACCCCATCCCCCGGGGCTGGCCTTTCCGTTTTTTTTTTTCTTCAAATTTTTATTTTTATTTTTATTTTTGGGGAGGGGCCGCATGGCCCCTCCCGGGCCACTACTTGCCCCGGGACCCCATCCCCCGGGGCTGGCCCTCTCCGTTGGGGACTGTGGGGGTCCCCAATCCCCCACAGTCCCGCCGGCTCCCCGCGTCCCTTGGGAGCCGGCATTGCTTTTCCACATGGGGAGCTGCTAAGATGCAGCTCCCCATGTGGAAAGCAATCTGCTTTGAATTTTGGAAGATAGAGCAGGTTTCCTGCTCTCTCTCCAAAATCCAAAGCAGTTTGCTATGGCAGGACGGGAGCCGTGAGGCTCCTGCCCTGCCATAGCAAACCACAGTGTCCCGGGTAGGCACCCCGGGACACTGCAGGAGCCGGCCCTGGGGGTGGTGGTCACCAGGGCCATCAAGGGCTCCAGGAGTGGAACCGTGCGGCCCCCTCCCTTGAATTGCACAGCCCCGGGGAGGTGGTGGTCCCCGGGCTCTGGGGTCCGTAACGGACCCCCACATGGATTTTCTAAGTGCCCCGGGAGGTGGTGGTCCCTGGGCATGTGGGGGCTGGAGCCCCCCACACATTATTAAAAATTAAAAAGAAGCCCCGGGTGTGGCGGTCCCCGGGGCTGCGGGAGGGGAGGAGAGCCCTCCCGCACCATTTTTTTTATAAAGCCCCAGGGGTGGCGGTCCCTGGGGCTTGGGGGGCCTTAGAAGCCCCCCATATAAAACATAAACCCACCCCCGCTTCGATTTTTTTTTTTATTGGCGGGATCCGCGCACCCTAAGCGCATCCCGCCGATTTTTTTTTTTTAACGTTTTTCTGCCCAGGGGTCCTTGTGGGACCCCCTGAGCAGACCTAGGGGTCAGGGTGTTTCTACCCTGCCCTCTTTGCGCTTTGCGCACTTGTTTCTGTCCCTCGGTTCTACCGAGGAGAGAATGGCTGCCAACACTTCCTGATTTGGAGTGTTGACAGCTAATTAGCATGCAGCTCGTGATCGGGAGGGTGCGCGAATCCGACGCGGCCATAGATATATATGTGATTTTCCTTTTGATTTTCACAGGAACTACTGAACGGATTTACACCATTTAACAAAAAGGGTTCTTTCTGAACCAAGAACTACCTCTTTGCCAAATTTGGTGTAATTCCGTTCAGCAGTTCGGGCTGTAGCCGTGGCTAAAGTTTCCTATGGGAAAATGAATGGGGAAAACACGTTTTGGGACCCCCCTTTTTTCTCGGCCCCGGCTTGATGAATCACCCCAAAACTTTCAGGGTAGGAGCGGACCGGAGCGGGCCATAAAGTTTGAAAATTTTGCGAAGGTTCGTCAACCGACGCAAGAGTTATTTCAAATAGAATGTCGCAGATTTCCTATGGAAAATAGGTCCTAACAATAACTATCTACTGGCGACCGCCAGTAGATAATATATATATATATATATATATATTATACGATTGGGGTTAGAGACTACACATACACCCTAAAAAATGCTTTCATGTTGCAGTTGTCCACTAATCACCTTGAAAACAACCCAAACACAAAAAGTTATTTCCTACTTTTGAAGGTAACTCTCGTTGGTAAACAATCTTATTGTAATCTTGATGGTTATTCTATTACTATATCAAAACGTAATTGTTTTTAGCTTAGAAGAAATGCCAAGTTTCCAATTGTAACAGAGGCTGAAGTACAAAGCATGACAGCAGGTATATCATAGGCAACACTTCAAGTTAAAACATCATTGATCAACATGTAGTTATACTAAAGCTCTCAATTGGTTTTTAGATATCAGTGCCCCGAAAGTGCAGATTAACCCAGCTGTGCGACCAGGCATGAGACATTATCCAAAGGCTCTGTTTCTCTCCCTGGCCCCCCTCCCCTATCCCCGAGGTCTACTATATTACTCAGTGATAGAGTTGTGGAGTTGGATGTTGGTTTGGCAAAGTGTAGAAAATATACTCACTCTTGTCTGATTCAGATTTCCAGTTTAGTGTGTCCTGACACCATATTGTGACATAAAGATTGTTCATTAAAGATAATGGCAGATTATGGGTCTTCAGCCACTGTTTTGTCCGACCAGACATATAACAAAATTAATTTTACTCCATTATCAATTGCATCGCTCAAATGTTAATGCTATGTCATTTGGTCATTTGGGGAGTACACTATGAATACACTGGAATGCTTTGAGGATTCTGTGCAATTTATGGATAGGGTAACTTACATTAAAATCTATGCAGCAGAGAAAGACATTATGGGGTGGACTGAGCAGGGTAGACTGGGAATAGTATTGAGACCAAAAATAAATGCACTGGTCATGTTGATTGAAGAAAGTGAAACTAATTTGGCTGAAATTGTGCAGATGTTAGGTGATATGTTCATAGTGCATTGTGTAAAAATGTCTGAGCAAAGGATTATGTTGAAGGAGAATGCCATAAAGTAAAAGAGTATAGGAATGGAGTTTATAGATCTATTGGATGAAATTTACATGAAAACTATAATTGTGCCTATTGACACGACTGAATGAGTGTCAGCAATAGTAATTCCTAAAATAAAGGGGTCAGGAATTTAATTTGTGAGTATTAATGCTCTCTTAACAAAAACATTGCTGTTGAGTGTCATCCTTTGGTGAAGATTCAAGAAATGCTTGCAATGACTGACAAGGCTAAATAGTTGACCGTGATTGACTTGAGAGCAGCATGTAACCAAGTAGCATTACGGTCTGGCTTGCATTAAGTTTACCATTCACATTAGCATCAGCAGCTAGTGTGTATCAAAGTTAACGTAAGCCTTGTTTAAGGCTATGCATGGTGTTCAAGCATTTCAGGAGGACGTATTAATCACTGCCAATACTCGTGCACAACACAATATAATTTTGGAAAAGGTGCTGAAAGATTTACATGACAGAGGTATGAATGTTAGTCGGAGCAAATGCAGATTGTTTTTACTAGAACCATGGGTTATTTGGGACAATGCATCACAACCAACTGAATTAAATCCAAAGATGACCTCTACTAACAAAGACCTGGCACAACCATTTATAGTCTAAGTGATTAACATGATTGTTTTGTTAAAGTATGCTCTACTCATTGAGCCTTTGTAGAGAATGTTAAAGAAAGAGGATATGTTTGTAAGGGAGAAGGGTGATCTAAGTTTAGAAAAAGTGAAACATATCTATTCCCCATGCCTTGCAACCATTTGCCTTGGTGTGGATGTGTTATAAGTGTAGGTGCATGTGCAGTGGGTTTGGGAGCGGTACTGAGTTACTTGGTGTATAGTAATGTGAATAAAAATTTCTTTATATCATGCACTGGATGCAATCTGAAAGACTTTACAGCAACATTGAAAGAGAAGCCTTAGCGTGCTCTTGAGTTGTTGAGAAATGTAAAAGATATTCATGAAACATGCATTTTACTCTGTCTACAGAGCACAAACAACTAGTGTATTTGATGGGTGAAAATGTTTTGGGCAAGGCATCAGCAAGGCTCATACAAATGTTTTCAAAATTGCATTAACACATTTTTTAAATTAAACTATCTGTGGTGGGTGTGGTTTAAGAGGGTTAACATTACTAAGGGAAGGTGAAGCCAGTGATGATGATGAGGGTGTGTGTGGTATCAGCAGTAAATGTGGTTGACCTTTACAAAGTGTATATTTCACCTGAGGAGTTGTTGGATAGTTGTAAAATCGACAGCATTATTCAAACAGCATCAGATTATGTGGTTAATGGGTGGTATCACATCAAAAAGTTAGAGGGGTATCTACACAGTTTTACACAGGGTGCAGCGGCTTGACTTTAGGAAATGGTAATTTCACCACCTACAAGTTGAGGGAATCACATTATGTCAGAAGCACATTGAATACATTTAGGATGTACTTCAACTAAGAAGTTTTTACATAGACATTATCTGAGGCCTGGCATGGGCCAAGAATTTTAATATCTGTAAGGAATGTGTGCTTTCAAACAAGCATTAGACAACATCTCTTCATATGGCACTTAACAGACCATGTGATAAGGTTGCACTCTGTTGTACCGGACAGACGCCATGCCTAGGAATATGCATTGTTATAGTAAATTACTACTCCAAGTGGGTGCATTATCCTTAGTGAGGATGGCAACTACAAATGTGCTGCTGAAAACGTGATTGTTATGGAAGGGACACTCAGAGAGGTGTTCACTGATAATGAAGTCCAATTGATTTTATACAGGATGGAAGAGTTTTAGAAATTCTATGATGTGAAGAAACATTGCATTGTGTCTTTATGCAGGCCCCATGTCGATACAGTACTTGAGTGCACCAATTGGATATTGAAGGAGGGTATGCGGGCTACAATAACGTGTAGCAAGGACATGTCTACATTTGTCAAGAATAAAATTTGGTGTTAAACCAACGCACTTCATTCAACCATGGGTAAAAACTCACTCCAAAAACTGAGGAGAAAAGAAAGTAAACTTAACTTGGCACTGGACTGGCTTATAAATTTACCAATGTTGATAACAGAAAAGGTAGATGAACAGGAGTTAAGGAAGCTAGTGAATTTGATGCTAGCTTAAATGAAAGACTACTATGACAAGACTTTTGCAGTAAGAAAGGTGGATGTGCAAGCCAGTGACTGGGTTTCGGTTGAAAAGAAAATGAGGAGAGATACGTTTTTCTGTTATGATGGGCCAGTATTATTCAGAAGGATTTCTCAGTGTGCGGTTCACCCTGCTGATGGCAGGTGGTGGCCAAAATATAATTTGGTGGTGGTCAAAATACAATAACTCAAGGTTTTCGAAGAAGCTGAAATTGATGGTAATGTGGCTTCTTATGACATTTTCAATGTTATTGTTTCTGAGCCCATAGTAAATTCACGTTCAAGAAGCAAACACTTTCGGTTTCTTCTTCACCTTCTGGCATGCCACTGACGAATGGTATAGTCAACCTAGACCCATCTTGTGGAACCTGTGAGTTGGGTAATGAGTCAGTGAAGAGTGAAGGCTGTGGAGTAAGTGGAAATGATGAGGCTGTGAATGCAGCTAGTGATGGTGGTGTTAATGCATGTACCATTAGGAGAATCTTGAAGAGTGGTAGGACATCAAAACCACATACATTTTTACAATAATATGTTTTTAATGCACATTATTGTGTTATCCCCAATATTTTGACGTAACTGGTCATTTTCCTGCAACCTAATGTTTATAGAAATATTAATATGTTTATTGCAGTTTTGTGTTTGTTTTGTTTAAAAAGGAATATGTGTTTTAAGCAGGTATTGTGCTTTTGGGGACATTGTTTAATTATATATGTTCAGTTATTACATAAGTCTACTTTCCATTTTGTACTGCAGTGGTAACGTCGTTTTTGCACAAGGCTGTTTGTGTTGCGCTCAAGGTTCTGTGCTGCATCTGAGATCAAAGATTCTAGAATTGAGCAAATGGAGCCTGAACATCACACAAGCAGAGAACTGATGGGCCCTGGTGCACTTGTCATACATGAAGACCTTAACCCACTTCCTTCTGGTCGAGTCGTCTCTTGTTTTCCTTCACTGATGACTAACATTGCAATGAATAACTCTCACCTCAGTAGGTTCGAAGGAAAGGAGCACAATTTGAAGTGGGCCCATGTCAACCACTACAAGGCTTTAAAGGTTGAGCATTTAAAAAGCTCTAATACAAGAGGGTTCACCTCCGTAAAAAGTTTGTGAGCAGGTGTTAGGGCTTTAAATGAAACAGGGTTCCTTACTGGGAGCCAGTGCAGCTGATCCAGGACAGTGAAATGTGATTTGATGTTCTGGGCTGTAGAAGCAGCTTTGAAGCAGCATTCTGGATGCACTGGGGTCTGTCAGCCACATAGTAGGGGAGGCTTAGTTATCTGTTGTTCTCTGTAATCTAGATAGATGCAACAAAATACAGGGTTGTCTTCAATAACGTTCTGCAAAAAGATATAAGTAAAGGAACGTGACATAATTGGGTCGTGTCACATAAAGTGAGCACTAAAGTGCTAATTCAAGATTGATCTCTGCTACAGTTATGCGCTGATTGTTGTCTTAAATAGTGAAAAAGCTGGAGCTGTGTTATTTTACCACCTTAGACAGAGGTAAATACTTGCTTTTCACTGAAACCTGGAAGGAATGAACGGCTGTGGACTGAAAATGTAGCAGCATTTGTTGACATCTCTGAAACAGTAACACTGCAAAATAATAAAATAAACATAACAGGATGCAACACATGAAACAGTCAACACAACAAACAGATTACAACACAACAATACACTACAATGATACAGCATAAAACAGAACAGCACAAAACAGCACAGCACATCACCACCACTACAAAATGCAACACAGCAAATATGCACAATATTCTTGTCACCTATTTCCACCTACACAAATCTACTTTCATGATACGGTGACAAAATGTGTTTGAACTAAGTGCCCCCTTACTTTCCAACAAGGACATATAATAGCACCCTTCAAAAAGTTTCTGATCCAGGTCATTTTCTCAAATAGAAAAAAAGGTTTTACACACTGAGGGCCTATTCACAAACTGCATTTCGTAGTACTTTAGTAGTACGACGATAGTACTACAAAATGCTATTCACAAATCTACAAGTGTAAATGTAAATTTCCACCTATCCAATGTTTTCTGTGGGGGGATACTCACACATGTGAATTTATTACTTAGTAGTAAGGGTAGGAGAGACCGGGCGACTGGCTGGAAAAAGGGGCATACTTACTACTAAATGAGAGGGGATTATGGAGGAGTAAGAATGGGTTTAGAGAGTGTTAGGGAGGGGTTTAGGGAGGGACATACACCCACCCACAAAAGACTAAGCCCATTACTATTCACAAACTGCACTTTTAAAGTTACTACAGCTAAAAATGGACCCAAAACTGGAGTAAACTACTCTGGCTCTGAGCTAGAGCAAGCCCAGCACCTCCACACAGCCAGCCACGTACATTATTTTTTATTAAATTATAATTACATTACTTTTAACTAATTCTATACATCCCTTTTAATAATTATTAAGGCAGAGTAAAAATATTTTTTTACTTTAGGCGGGAATTACATTTTTAATTTAAACTTCAGAATTTTTTTAATTTAATTTAATGTATTTAAATTAATTGAAGATTACTTCAAAACCAAGGTAATTGTGCTGCAGCATTTTTCATTGTGTTTACACTTAAAATAAGTATTTAAAGTTAGTTTACATTAATATTTAACATAAAAATATTTTCACTAGGTTTTACTAGTTTGATTTTAGTTAAATAAACATTTTTACTCTTCCCTATGGTACAGCACAGGGAAAATTAAATTGGCAGCTGTACAATTTTTAACAATAGCTAGCAGTGCCAAGATCAAAGCCAGAAGCTTAAGATCAACTGAATTAATGTTCCCATGCGCAGAACGATCTGCGTGCCATCCACATAAAGTAATAAATCAAATCCAAAGGATGCCATGAAAAAAGGTAACGGTCTCAGTGAAGGATAGCAGTAGTGGTGAGAGTGGGATCCCTACAGAACACCCCCAGGGCACTGGTCTTACCTCAAACTGAAACGGAGTTAAACTGAGGGACTGAAATTAACAGTGAAAAAGCAAGGCAGCCCGCCCAGGGAAAAGTAAAAAGGTTTACTTACCCAAAAAATAATGATCAAATATTTCACATTAACTATAAGACCGTCTACCTGATGCTTATTTGAACGAGCCAAATTAGATCCAAATATGTCAAGGCTAGCATTGATTGAATCTGGAGTATCGCAGATCCTGGACCATATGAAAATGTCTGCAGCCCCACAGCTGGGTCAAGGTAATTTATCTTGTGGTGTGCATAATAATATCAGATTAGCCTTGCCACAGAGACCGTTAGAGCACTTCAGTAAATTAGGTTCCCTACCCCAAGCTCCCCAGCCTGCTAGTGTATACCTGGTGTCTCTTCTGCCTCCCTAGGCCCTTCAGCACCTATGGCAGGGTCCTGACACCCTGTAGTGGTTCAAGCCTCATCCCCTAAATCAGGGGCAGTGATTAACCTTCCTCCGGAAGTGACTCCTTACGTGGTAGTCCAAGGGAATGTTCCCATCTCAATAAGCCGACACCTGAATCCTTGGAGGAGTTAAAAATAAAATGGTACATTGGTTAAACGTGCATTCTAACACAGACATGGAGATTCATGGTTCCATTAACATGGTCTGGAGGGTAAATTGGCTGGGCTCTGATGTCAAGAGATGGGCGGGGGACTGTGTTGTGGTAAACTTCAATAAACCCACCATCACTGCACATGTTCTGATCACCTTAGGCTCACTTAGATCCTTTAGACCAACTAACATCCAGGCCCTTCCACTTGTGTTTGTTATAAGCCAGAAACGGTCTATCAACCTTTGTGGAACCAGGTTGGGCAGGGGCAGGTTTCCTGGCATAAACCTATATCTACAGTTGGTGTCCCCAGCTTTGTGCCTAATGAAAAGATTTGCTACCCTGGGTAACCTCGATACGCGCAATTGACTTAACCTCCCTTTTCCATTCCTCTCCCACACCTTACACACAACTTACCCTATGGATATCCCGACTAGCAACACGGAGGACGTGATGATGTTATCTTGGAATATTGCGGGTTTGTCCGCTAAGTTTAATGACTGTAATTGGGTGCAGTTTGTCAGGACATATCAGGTTATTTGCCTTCAAGAAACTTGGAAAAAGAAACATCTCTTTTTTAGAAGGATATAAAACCAATTTTCCCCCTGCAGTGGAGTCAGTGGCGGGGAAGGCTAAAGGGGGACTGATCATCTTTGTCTCAGTGGAGCTATGTGGGTATGTCAAGGATATCGTATGGGACTCACATCTGTTGCAGGTGCTGAAGTTACTTTTACCTGTTTCCACATTGCTAAAATGTATGAATTTTTACAATGCGAAAGCTTGGCCAGATGAGGTACCTAACCTCTACAGCTTATGTTCCGCCAATGAATCTCTGGTGGGGCATAGTCTTGGGAGGGATAAGCTCTTATTAGTGGGTGAATTCAACTGCCATTTGTGTGTTTGTCCCTTAGATCCAGTTAATATTAAGCTCAAATGTATGAGGGTACGGAACTAAACACAATTTTAAGTACTCTTAACCTCGTTTTTGCTACGGAGAAGCAAGTGAACTCCGCTAATCCATGCATTTTCCCAACATTTAGAGGGAGGGGCTGCGCTTCTATCATAGATTTTGTTTTTGTGTCAGCCCCTTTGTTTTTGCTTATTTCCAATTTTAATATAGTTCACAGCCCTTTTAGTGATCACAACCCCCTGTCCCTAGCCATTGGTGGTATTAGATCTTTGGCTGAGGTACAAGGTGGGCTTTCTCTCTTGGACCAAGGTAGAAAACTTAGATAATCACAGGTGGAGCCTACGCAATTTAAAGTGTCTCTTTTCACTGGATGCTGGAAAGAGATATTCACATGCCTGGATTTAAGCTCTTTGAGTGGGGCAATTTTGTCCGCATTTTCGAGTATTGCACAGAAGGTGCTGTGACAAATATCAGGTCGCGAGAACCAAAATGGTTTGACCGCAATTGCTCTAAGACTCTCAGTCAATTGAAGGTCCCCTTAAAGCAGGTTCCCAGATATAGGGATCACATTGCCTCCTGTCGGAGGGGATACAAAAACACTCTAGCAAACTGTAAATTTATCTTATGTAAGAGTGTGTGGGATGAATTATCCCAGGCTTTTGTGACCAGAGACAGTTCCTTGTTTTGGAGTGTGGTAAACAAGCCTTGCTTTGTTGATGTAACTAGACCAGCTATATGCCATCATATTTCTGAGCAACAGTGGATGGAACACTTTGAAAGGGGTATATTACTTTTGGGCACATCTGAGACAAGGAGGACCAGAGTGGTCTAGTGAGGGGTAGAGCCAATGTTGTTTTTACGTTAGATTAAGTATTCCAAGGTATTCAGGTGTTATCTCGTAATAAGGCCCCAGGATCGGATGGGATACCTCTGATTTGTTTTTGAACAACAGTGAGATCTGGAGTCCAGCCTTGACATTGGTCCTCATTGCTGCGGTGAGGGAGGATGCATCATCCTCATGGTCCACTGCTGTAATTATCCAGTTTTTCAAGAAGGCTGACAAGGACAATCCTCAGCGCTATCGGACAATACCACTGAATGTTGCAGGGGTGAAGGTCCAGGGGAGGGTACTTTTAAACAGGCTGATGTTGTGGGCAGATGCAAATGATATATTTTCTGAGTTACAATCAGGCTTTAGGCCGGTCAGATCGACAGTGGCTCAATATTTGAATCTATATTTAATTATAAATAAGTATACTGTTGCCCGGCCTGCGTCACTTCACCTGGCATTCATGGACCTCATGCCTGCCTTTGACATGGTCAACCGCAGGAAGCTGTGGGGCCTGCTTCTTGCGACAGGGGTGGACCAGGATATTGTGTTTCTTTTATCAGACTACATGCCCACACCTCGGCCTCGGTGCGGTACTCCCAGGGCGCGATTCCACCCAGTCCTTTAGAATCAGTAGGGGAGTCTGTCAGGGGTTTATTCTTGTCCCTTTCCTGTTCCCTTTATATTAATGGTATGGAACAAGCCCTTTTCTCAGGACAGACAGACTGTCCGAGGGTGGGAATGAGATTGCTCCCGGTTTTATTGTACACCAATGACGCGGTTCTCATGGCATGAGCTGCTGTGGGACTGCAGTCACTATTGGATAAGTTTGTTGCCTTTATGGCTAATTTGGACATGCAGTAAACTTTACAAAATCATATGTCATAGTATTTGGTCCGCGGTCCACCAGTTCTAAAACTTTTAAGGTAGAAAATCATATTTTGGCTAAAGTCCCGGCTTTCTCATACCTCGGGGTGCTGTTCGATGTGAACAAGAATTGGAAGCCCCTGATTGAGGAGAGAAGGGATGAGATTGTTAAGGGTGCAGTAGCTAGTTTTGTGCAGACGGTGGGTTCTTGGTCTCCGAGCACTTTAGTTAAGATTTACCAGGTCAATTGCGCCTCTAAGGCTTTATACGGCTGTGAGGTATGGGGATACACGAAGGTCGATAACATTCAGACTGCAGAAAATATGTTTCGAAAGACACTCGCACAACACATTGCTATGCTGGATTAAGATTTGGACTGGGGAGGGAGCTCAGTTGAACAGGCAGAAAACCGCATAAAATTCCTTGGATTGCCTATGTCATGGCAGCTTTTATAAGCTTAGGCAGGCAGGATATATTTTATGTCCCCCAATCCCTGCGTCGCCCGGAGCTGAAAAGGGTGAGCGATATGTTTTTAGAACGTTTATTATTAAGAAGAGAACCGACAGAGCTGATGAAACCTATGGCGCGGGGCATATGCTCTTAAAAACAGTCCAGGGTATGGAGCCATACTTATTTATTGTAATTAACGAGAGAGAGAGATTTATTTTGGCGAGATTCAGGTTTAACCTGTTGCATCATCTTCTGACATCTCCCAGTGGATGGAGCCGATCTGGCACCTTGGAGCCCTGCGGCTGCTACAATATGTCTCCACAGGACACCCTGCATTTTGTGATGTTTTGTAAATATTTTAGCATGCCAGAAAATTGTTTATCATCTCGTTATTGAAAAACCTGAATTTTACACAAGCTCTTATGCCCCTGCAGCTCCTATATAATGAACATGTCATATTTGAGGTCTTCCTTTTTTTATGAGCTGCGTTGAGATCGAGGCATTCCAGACCTGATTAATTTTGCTGCTGCTAATGGGGGATTTTAAAATTAATGTGATATCAAGACTGTCTTTTTTCTTCTCATGGGATTTTGTACCAGCTGTTTTCATCATTGTTATGGTTTGCATCAATATTGAGTGTATATTGTTTTATTTTGATGATATGTATGTAGTATGATATTATGCTCTTTTTATGGTTGTATTTATAACCGAATAAAGATTTATGATGAATAACTATTAATGGAACTTAATTGTATGTCGTTATTGTAAATCGAAACTAAAAACAAAAAATGCTACAGCACTATTATCTTAATTTTGTATTACATCTATAATTAATTTAAATACATTACATTAAATAAAAATTATTTTTGAAGTTAAATTAAAACATACATTCCCATCTAAAGAAAAAAACCATTTTATTGTGCATTAAAAATTATTAAAATCATACTTCAGTGAGGCGGGCAGTTGCATGCTCAAGCACCTCTTTAAACAATCAGGCCTGACAGGAGCTGATGATGAGACAGAGGTATTAGACGTGGTCAGCAGCTCCACAAAGGTTTTCAGAGATAGAGTGCAGAACTAAGAGAGTGTGGTGCTGATCTCGAGGGGGTTCTCTAATAGGCTTATGGCAGATGTTACAGTCGTTCCAGCTCATTTGAGCTTCCAATATCATCAACTTTAGGAACACAATATTCAGCAATGTTTTTCACAAAGTTTCATGGATGGAGTAATGGCATATGTATGGTGACAAGTTGATGGAAGAGCTTGTTTATAAATTTGAAAATCCCTTAGGGTGTTTGTTAGTTTAGCAGTCCTTATATCAGATATGCCTTTTTAGCACTCTTGTGTTTAGAGGCTGTCAACAATCTGTAACAATCTGTGAAACTCTCTAAGTCTCCAGGGTTGCAACAATGTCTACTTTTATGTTTAGGAAGATTTATATCACACAGCTAGGTAGAGCATGTGCCAGTGAATTCATTTGATTAAATGCTAAATGAATGCCCTAGAGCACCAGACCAGGCTCAAACTCAAATGTAAAACGTTTATTGCACAGTTAATTAAAACCATTGCAAACAAAAAAGCCAGTGATAAAATAAAAAAGAATTAATAATGGCTAGATCGTTATGGTTAACATGCTCTACTGGGGCAGAATATTAAGGGATAGTAAAACATGCAGTTATTAGCACTTTAATTAATATGACAAGTGAAAAGAAAGCTAACTAACAAAATAGTCCATTTATATGTCAAGAGATACTGTTAACTGAGTGTGTTCCCCACTCAAGCAAGCAAGCAAGTACAGTTTCCCCATATTTCGTGAATCCATGCTTGTCAATTATATGTCTCATTAATAGGCAATTGTGCTCAGCTAGCCATGCCGGATCTAAACATAACAAATGCATAAAAGTTGTGGTTTTGAGCCACAAGGGCGGCAACAGAGCTTAGGGTTAGTGCCCTTCCCAATAGAGTGAAGATCTCATAGAGGAATAAGATGAAGCCCAAGGCGAGAGAATTTACGCTTCATCCCAAATGATATTGTCATAGTCAAATACTGTTGGAAGTGGCCCTGATGGTAAGAGTCCAATGTCAACCATGAATGTTTTTAATTTTTTTATCAGGTAAGATCCTTGTTAAATGAGAGCATCATGGCCTTGGCGGTGACAAGCCATCTAAATTGGCAAAATCTAGTGGCATGGTCCACAAAGAGGCAAGTTGTAAAAAACGTTTGAGATTTACATACATTATGGGTCTATTGAAGCAATGGGACATCCTGAGAGAGCTCTTTCCAAATCAGGTATTTAAATGTTCTCTTTGGTGCATTTGAAATTTCGAAGCAATGATTGACATATCTGACTTCAAACGCACTATCTTGTTTTTAGAGGACACTCCAAACAAATTTTCACCTAGGTTGTGCCATCGGAAAGCAAAAACAACAATATGGGCGGGGGGTGCAACCCTGCATAGTGTCTATCCTCCATGCTAGTTTACCAGTAAAACCTACCAACACATAGGTTTAAGGTGGGAACTAACTAGGCTCGTATTACCAGCAAAAGATGCTCCAATGAGGGACCAGACATATTTTTGCTGAAAAGTTAAGAAGCAGAATTTTATGCATGGATTTTGGCTTTGAGTATGACAAGGTGATGATGATGACCTCCCACTTTTTTCTAACCATATGCCAGAATATTTACAAGCATGCCCCCTCTCCAAAGTTGAGGTCTCTTCATGCCAGATTTCACTTTTCGGCACCTTATGGCGGAACATAACAATCTTGACCTTTTCCTTGTTAATGGGTAGCTCCTTGATAGCATAATATTTTAACCTTTTCCACACAATCACCCAAATCAGTAATATAACGGGTAAAAGGCAGGAGTACAAGAACAGAACCAAGTTTTAAGCCTCTATTAGTCAGGATCATATCTTTTGAAATGGTGGTGGCACCTAGTAGAATTTGAATTTTTACCCAATATTGCACTAGAGGAGACCGTAACAGGAGGGATGAAATTCTCCACCCTACACTACTTTTGACAATAGCAGATTTCTATCCATGCAGTCGAACGCTGACCTGAATTCAATCTAATGCATAAAGAAGAGATCCTTTAGCTCCTTTAGTGTTCACAGTATGGCAAATAAGTATCAACAAAGTTATTACATTATCATCCATAAGAGGCTCAAATTAACTAGACAAAGTAAAAGCAAATGTGAAATGTTGGAACTAAGCTATTTGAAACTCTACTGGGAGTATGGATTTCCACATGTAAGTCTAACCCTTTTAACAATCTGGGGAGGTGTGTAGCTTAGGGCCTGATTATGATGCCAGTTGGACTGCCTGTCTGCCTGCTGGGGTCCGATTCCGACCGTTGAGGACGGGAAAGCTCTGCCTGCCGTATTACGATGCAACCGCTGCTACCATGGAGGTCTCATCATCGGCGGTGCCCTGCTCCCCGGACATGTCGCTGCAAGTGGATACAAATGCACAGGAAACATGCAGTTGTACACACGTGCATGACACATGTGGGGACATGCCTTGTGCACCATGTACCCCATTGCTGGAGTGTGGTGATATGTGCGCAGTCCAGTCAATGGGGATACATGCCACATGAGGACTTACCTGGATTCCACCACCCACAGGACTATCCACTTCAGGGTGCAGCTGCTAAGGTGTAGGGGGGACCTGGAGGAAGAGATCCACGTTGGAGTCCGCCGGGGAGAAGGGGAATTGACTGAGTATTCACCCCTTTCCCTTAGTTTCCGATGACTCGAGGCAGCCGGTCAGACTGCCATGGTCAGGTCGCCAGAAACGCACATCGTAATCCGGACTGCAGTAGGAGATCCCTGTACAGCTCTATGGATGCAGCTTGTCTCCGACCACCATCTCAGCGGTCGGAGAAAAGCTGTCGGAGTCTGCGGTCTTTCAGCGGTCGGTCGGAGTACACGATGCATGCATCGTGATTGGCAGTTGGACGGACCGATTCCGAAGAGACCTTCGGTGGTCCGACCGCCTCCAACAGGACTGCGGAATGTGGTCCGACCGACATCGTAATGAGGCCCTTAGTTTCTTTCTGGAACCATAGGAACCATGGCACTCTCCACGATGGGTGGTAAGCAACAGTATGATTTATCATGCATACCTCTTTGTCCATATCTTTCCTCATGTCACGGGGCCCAGATGGGCATTGTCGTCTTCTCTATGTTAGCATGAGCACTGTGCTGACTGTCCGCTGCTCTGCGCACGTTACTACACGAGTTTAATTTGCTTGTGCCACATTGCAACTTTCACATAAGAACTTACTGTTGTTTTTACACTTTGCTCGTTCCTGTTCTAGTCAGGCCCTAGCACCTAGACAAAACATGCAGATGCAGCTGTTGTTTGGGAACACGTACTTTGGGCATATGACAGTACACGGAGAGGTGACACACACTTGGAGAGGGATCTTTTCAGGGAGAAGTGCATGACAGCACCTGTGATGTAGATCTACCCTCTATAGACTGAGGTACGGGGTCTACTGATAACACCCTTAGATCTTCTAATATATAATCATCTTGCTTCTAGACAAGGGGAGGGAGGTTAGGCGCGTTGGTCATTCATTATGACAGCTCCTTTTATGATTTACAGACTACTTGCTATGCTGACCATATTTGTGTTAGGCATTTTTCTACTGATTGTGGCACGTATACTACGTACTAGAGCACGTTATTTGAAATAAATATTTTTAACTTGTTTCTGTCTCTGTCAGATCTGATTGTGGACGAGTACAAGAGCGTGAGCGAAACGGTGTGTCTTGCCACCGCGATTCCTGAGAGAGTCGGGAGTGTTGTGTTCTGGAGTGTCTAATCACTTGTTCCTCTGTGAGTAAGTAGGAGGGCAAGTAAGACACTATAGCTAGTCGGTCCCGGGCTCATTGGTACTAAGGTGGTAGGGTAACTCAGTCCCTACATACTAAGGTCCCATATTCCCACGCATAGTTCTGTGATTTCGCAGAATCCCTGCAACACTCATCCATTCAAGGAGATAGCTTAATTGCGCTGTCTGGAAGTGCCTAAGAAGGTTTAGGATTCCCTGTTCTCCTTCCAGTGGATTAAGCCAGCTCTGAAAGCACATAACATGAATAATTATTTTATCATTTGTAATGAATCCTTGCAATATTTTGTTTTGTTCACCTGCCTCTTAAAGAATAATGAAATAGTTTAAAACACATATAGAATTTTAAACAGTATACTCATTTTAAGGGATGCAATACTTCCATGCAAGAAATTGTTTGGTTTTTCAAATTTTCCAGAACTGCTTTATCTGCGCTATACAGAACAGCAAAATTTCACATCCCTGTATTTTGCATCAAGGGAACTAGTAGAATTCACAGAAGCATTACAGACTGTTTAGCCCAGATAAAGAGATGGCCTCGGTTAGTGACTGCTAGTTGGCTAAGATAGATCAGATTAGGATTAACCCTGGGCATTAAAATCTGCTCCGCTCGCGGAGTTTGCGGATTTTGGCAACTCCGCGTTCCGCGTAGAACGCAGAGTAACCAAAAACTCCGCGATCCATGGCGTAGCGGAGTTGTTTCCTTGTTCGCGCTTTCAAAAAGCGTTTTCGCACGCGCGGTAGCGACTTACCGGGATCCCTGCGTTCGCCGACGAGATTTCCTATCCGTTCGCGTGCGTCACGAGATTTTGGTAGCCGGCCGCACGATTCACCGAGAGTGTGCGATCGCGAACACGTCATTCGGACGCGCCATCGGACATCCGGCGGAAGTTCGGTGAAGCTCGCGATGCCGAACATGCAGAAATTGCAATCTTGAGAAGAATATCTCTTGAGCAGCATAAAACCTTCTCGAAAACGATGATTTGGATGAAATAAACTCCTTAGATTGACATTTGGTTGTACTTTTTTGTGCAAGGAGTCCTTTTTCTTTTTTTATTTATTTTTTTAAGGGAAAGGAAGTGCCCCAGAGTCTCCAACTTCCTGTTCCTGTCCAGCAGGCTCCTTCCAGTGCTTTGTCCATGTCCTGTTCACTTTTCATTTGGATTTGGAGCTGGAAGGATCACTCTTTGTGTCTGCTGCATCATATATCATTGGATTTGAGGACTTTTGGATTTGAGATTTTACAAGTAAGTTGGAGAATTGGTGTTGTTTGATTGGGGCATTGCAAGTTGCAACTACATTTTTTTGTACTTTTCATCAGTTTTTTAAAATTTATAGTGGGTAGCCAGTAGGCCCAGAGCAACTCATGGGTGCATGAAACAACTGTCTCTGTGGTATCTGTTGAATTTAAACATCATTTAGGGCATGGATGGCATTGGATTGAATTGCAAAATGTGCTTTTTGGGGCGTATTTCACTTTTTTTGGTGTGTGGTGTAGGAGAGTAGGATCTGCTTCACAGGGGTACCCCCACTTTTTGCTGATACTTCACTGGTTTTCGACATTAGTCTGGCTGGGGCCCTGCTATTCAGAACCCCAGCCTAGCTGTTTCCTCTTTAAAAGGGTCTCCATGTGCCTTAGGCACATCACTGATTGGGATCTGGAGTGCCCTTGTAAGTCCCTAGTATATGGTATACTATGTACCAAGGGCATAGGTACCTCAGAGGCCTGCCAGGGGCTGCAGCATGTATTATGCCACCCCTGGTAGGCCATCCAAACTGACACCACAGGTCTGCTACTGCAGCCTGGGTAAGGTGGTGCATGCACCCCTTGCTGTGGTATAGGTTACCTATATCACTAAAAGCATACACACATATAAACCTATAAGTCACTCCTAAGGCAGGCCTTATCAATCCTAAAGGCAGAGTGCATGGTTCTTATGTGAGAGGGTGCCCCTGCATGAGCAGGGCCCCTCTGCAGCGTTCGGAGACCATCTCTGATGCTGTTTGTAGTGCAGCCTGACCATATACTCTTAAACGCATTATATCCTCGCGGTAAAATGCTAACTATGGAATGGCTGCACCTAAACATGTCGTGTTTGGTGTCAAACATCTTGGAATACTACTCCCCCGCCAATCCTGGCGGCGGGGGTAGCATTCCACCCTTCTAGAGGGAAAGGCATGTTAACTCTGACGAGTCCGGTAACTTCTTTCCAGAGCCCTGGCATCACAAAATGGATGCTGCTGCCACAGACACGAGTCTGGCCTCCTGCTGCTGGACGAAACTCCGGCAGGGGAGGCCTGGACAATAGGTTTCCTGTCCCAGGGAGGTGTGACCACCTCCCCAGACAGGACAATGTGTATTGGGGCTGGGCGGGAGCACTTTCGGGTGCTTTGAAGTCCTGCACTGGGGGCACATTTGGTGTCCTCAGTGCATACCCCAGTTCAAACCGGATCAGGGGCTTGCAGCCCCTGCTTTGGCGCGAACTGGACAAAGGGAAAGGGGTGTAGCCACCCCTCTGCCCTGACCCACCCATAGGTGGGGCCACAGAGTAGTCCATCCCCTATTTTTGGAATAAAGGTAGGAACCCAGTCCTTAGGACTTTAGATTATACCTGGACGAAACTCTGAAACAGAATCCTGGACCTTCGACGCTCTACTCACGATTAGAGGACTGAAGAATCTCCCTTGGGGTCAAGGAGTGACTCCCCTGCTTGGCAGGCACCAAAGAAGCATCTGTCCGGTTCGCATTACTGAAGCTCCCGTCGGACGCCGAAGTCATCGCATCACCAGAGGTGGATTCTCAGACTTCCCCGAGGCTACCCTGAGTCCCCAGCAAAGCTGAGGCCCGTGGCTATCGTGGGTGACTTGAGACCGTGACCCCTGGACACCGAGCACACTTGCAAGTGCACCATCTTCTGGGTCTCCCAAGAAGTCGTGCTTTGGGCTCCGAGTAGCCCTAGCCTCCAGCACCACCTGCACCGAAGATCACTGGCCCCCACTCCACGAGTGTCCTGTAAGCCAGCTCCACGTGCGGCGTCACGAGGCTCCTTCGCGGTCGCTAGCCCGTTGGCTAGTAGCCCTTACCGAAGGCCAATCTTTTCTTTACTTGGCAGTCTGGTTGCTCCAGGCCTGCCCTCACTTACCCTTGCTGGGTGAGTTCCCCAGACCTTGCTGGTCTGCATCATCGACGATCTACATCTTCCTTGAGACTTGCCGTTGCCAAGGCCTGTTGGGTCCAATCTGGTCGCCGACACCTCTGCACTCGACAGACATCAAGCAACAGCCCGAATCCTGCTCCTGGTCGCCGACAACGCCTCCCGGACCTCGTGGCTGAAGAGTCAAGACGACCGTCAACGAACTTGAAGCACTCGACATCGGTGGGCATCCGTCCATCGCCATCCTGGTCACTGGCTAGTGACCCAGACTCTGTCCCCTCTGCTTTCAGGTTCTTCAGAACTCCGATCCACTCTTGGATCCACCCGGACACTTTTCTCCTGGTCGCCAGCAGCACTTTGCAGCAGATCGCCATAAGAAACGACGACGAAACCCGACCCCGAAAGGCACCTATGCACCCGGCTTCCCTGGGTGAGGTAACACGAGTACTCCGGTGCTCCCGTGGGTAGAGACTCTTCAAAGTCCTAGATCTCAAAGGGTTTTGTCCTAGTCCTCTTTAAAGTGTCCCTTTCCTCTATTTTCCCGATCCCGACTTTCTCCATAGAAGTTAACGGCGTATCGCGGTTGTGTATTTACACTGCACGCGTCTCCCGTGGGTCCCCTGTGTCACTACCTTGGGTGGTTCCTTGTGGTCCAAGCACTTCTAGAGGCTCTAGGCCTAGTGTCTAGTTCAGTCGTGGTTCGCATACCACTTTATTGGTATATGGTTTGGTACGCCCCTAGGGCCCAAACGTGTATTTGTGCTATTACTGTGATTTAAGATCTTATAACCTATGTACTTCGAACTCTAGCCTCATAAAGAGACTAGAGGGGTGTGTTTAGTAATAAATACATATATTTTGAATATATACCTGGTGTGGTGCTCTTTCATTTGGTCACTCAAGAGATTATAGACTGGTAAAACAAGCTGCTTTACATTCCTTCAAGACTTAGCCTGAAGGCTGCTCTCCACAGCTACCACTAGGATAGCTTTCAATAAGGTTGTCTTTAACCTACCTACCATAAGAGTCGATTTGGACTGGTGCAAGGTGCCCACTATAATTAGTGGACAGCATATGCCAGGCCAACTTCTCACATTGGTGTGCAGCGTGTGGGATTCCAGCTTGCTATTGTTTTACCAGATAATCTCAATTGAATTGATCAACTGAAAACCACTAAAGGTACCTAAGGTACATATAATTTAAGCTTAGAATATCAGTAAGTTCTACTGAACTTAGAGTTGTGTGTTAAGGGATAGCACAACCCTTTCTACAACTCAAGAGAGTTTAGTAGGCCACACTAGAGTAGGTAGTGCATACACCACACCACACTAGTAATGTCTTTAAAAGCAGGATCTAGAGATGCCCTGCAGGAAGCCATTGAGCTTCCCCCTCCAAGTATGACACACTCCCATTCTTGGAACTGAGAGCTTTGTGTAACGTGAGGAAATTAAGGACAGGCCAAAGTCCCACCACCCAACACCTCCAGGAGTTGTTGGTGGCTTATGATCTTAGTAAGTCTTCAGAGACTGAAGGGGTAGGAGCAGAGGGTGGGCCAGCAGATGAGGAAGGGGCCAGGGGTACTACTACCCCCAGCCCCCCTCTGAAACTGACCAGGAGGGTGACAATGACCCTGACCTGGAAAACCCAATCCCTTCTGGGGAAGATGAAGATGAGGATCTAGAGAACCACACCTTTGTCCCCCCAGGAAGGATTATGAGTGTGCTCAGAAAGTCTAGGTCTCCTTCTCAGGAGTCTAACCACTCTGGCACCTCAATAGGGAGCTCTGTTTCTTCTCACAGGAGGGAATCCTCTCATGAGAGAAGAAAGAGACTGGTCCAGTATGAGGAAACTCAACTGGAGATCAGGAAGAAGCAATTGGCTTTAGATAGAGAATCCCTAGATCTCCTTAGAGAGAGAAGAAAGTTGGGACTAGAGTCCCATGGTGGCAGCCATGTCCCTAGAGATAGGGAAAGGTCCTATGACCATAGGAACCTGAGCAAGATTGTCCCTCCCTACCAGAGTGGGGATGATATCCACAAATGGATAACTGCTTTAGAGAGGGCCTGTAAAGTACAGAAGGTCCCTCAGGAGCAGTGGGCAGCAATCTTGTGGCTCTCCTTTGCTGACAAAGGTAGAGACAAGCTCCTCACTGTTAGAGAGGAGGATGCTGACAATTACAAGGTCTTGAAGAGTGCTCTTATTGATGGGTTTGGCCTAACCACTGAACAGTACAGGTTGAAGTTCAGAGACACCCAAAAAGCACAGACTCAAGACTGGGTAGACTATGTGGATTGTTCTGCCAAGGCTCTGGAAGGCTGGTTGATGGGCAGTAAGGTGTGTGACTTCTCAGGATTGTATAATCTGATAATGAGGGAGCAGATTCTTAATAACTGTCAAAACCAGCTGTTGCATCAGTACCTGGTTGACTCTGATCTGACCTCTCCCCAAGAATTGGGAAAGAAGGCAGACAAATGGGTCAGAACCAGGGTGAAGCAGAAGGTACAGAACCAAGGTGGGGAAACCAAGAAGCAAGATGCTAAGAACTCTGACAAGGGTGGGGAGAAGGGTAAAGATCAAAAGTCTTCATCAGGCCCCCAAAAATCTTCTTCTGGTGGGGATTCCCAGTCTACCAAGGGTAAAGGCCAAAGAAAACCATGGTGCAAGGTCTGTAAGCAAAAGACCCACTGGACCAGTGATTGCACCAAGTCCAAAGACTCCAGTCCAGCATCCACCAATGCCCCTAAGGCACCTGTTCCCCCTAGTACAGTTGGTGGAAGTGCTCCAGCAAAGGGTTTAGTAGGGTTCACCCTGGGAACTGAGTTGGGCTCTGACTTAGTCAGGGAACTGACTCAGGCTGTGTTAGTCTGTGATGGAGGCATGGATGTGACCTCCACTGTGAGTCCCAGTAATCTGGGCAAGTACAGACAACAGCCTTTAATCAATGGACGAGAGGCTTTGGCATTTAGGGACACAGGGGCAAGTGTCACAATGGTGACACAAGACCTTGTGCTACCTGGGCAAGTTATACTTGGTGAAATGTACCAAGTGACCAATGCTAGCAATGTCAGAACAGACCATACTCTGGCAGTTGTTAACTTCTCCTGGGGAGGGGTAACTGGCCTTAAGAAGGTTGTGGTAAGTGCAAACCTACCAGTCGAATGCTTGCTTGGCAATGACTTAGAGACTTCTGCTTGGGCAGAAGTGGAGCTCAGGACCCATGCAGAAATGCTGGGGATCCCTGCAGATGTGTTTGCTGTGACCAGGTCACAAGCTAAACTGTCTAAAACTGAACAGGCCTTGGATTCTGGAAGAATGGACCAAGTGCCTTCCAAGAGGAGGAGTAGTAGGGTTAAGGCAGTGCCTTCCCCTTGGCTCAGGAGGAAGATCAGTCCCTTGAGGGGGATGATCTCAGCCCTGAAGAAGGAACTGTCCCAGAGGAACTTGAGCCTGACCAGGTTGAGTTCTTGGGGACAGGGGGACCTTCTAGGGCAGATCTGAGCCAGGAGCAGCAGAGCTGCCCCTCCCTTGAACCCCTCAGACAGCAAGCTGCTGCTGAGGCTGCTGGGAAAGCTAGTGGTCCCCATACAGTGTATTGGGATGATGGACTCCTGTACTCAGAGAGTAGAGACCCCAAGCCTGGTGCTACCAGGAGGTTGGTAATACCTTTGAAGTTCAGGGGCTTCCTATTGACCCTAGCCCATGATATTCCCTTAGCAGGACACCTGGGCCAGAACAAGACTTGGGACAGAATTGTCCCTCACTTTCACTGGCCCCACATGTCTGAAGACAGTAAGGAGTTTTGTCGCTCCTGTGTAACCTGCCAAGCCAGTGGCAAAGCAGGTGGCACTACAAAGGCCCCCCTGATACCACTACCTGTGGTGGGGGTGCCCTTTGAGAGGGTAGGGATTGACATTGTTGGTCCCATGGATCCCCAAACAGCATCTGGGCACAGATTTATACTGGTGGTAGTGGATCATGCCACCAGGTATCCAGAGGCTATACCCCTTAGGACCACTACAGCACCTGTGGTGGCAAGGGCCCTCCTGGGAATTTTCTCAAGAGTGGGCTTTCCTAAGGAGGTGGTATCAGACAGGGGTGCAAACTTCATGTCTGGGTACTTAAAGGCAATGTGGAAGGAGTGTGGAGTTACTTATAAGTTCACCACACCCTATCACCCACAATGCAATGGTTTAGTTGAGAGATTCAACAAAACCTTGAAGGGCATGATTAAAGGGCTCCCAGAAAAGCTTAGGCGTAGATGGGACATACTCTTGCCCTGCCTTTTATTCGCATATAGGGAGGTGCCTCAGAAGGGGGTTGGTTACAGCCCTTTTGAACTTCTGTTTGGCCACCCTGTGAGGGGTCCACTGTGCTTGGTGAAGGAAGGATGGGAGTTACCTCTCAAGCCCCCAAAGCAAGATATAGTGGACTATGTACTTGGTCTCCGCTCCAGGATGGCTGAGTACATGAAAAAGGCAACCAAAAACCTTGAGGCTAGCCAGGAACTTCAAAAGGCCTGGCATGACCAAAAGGCTGTCCTAACTGTTTACCAGCCAGGACAGAAGGTGTGGGTGTTGGAGCCAGTGGCCCCAGCAGCTCTCCAAGACAAATGGAGTGGACCCCACACTATTGTTGAGCAGAAGGGTGAGGTCACTTACTTAGTAGACCTGGGAACACCCAGGAGTCCCCACAGGGTTCTCCATGTCAACAGACTTAAGCCATATGTGGACAGGGCAGACATGGGCTTGCTCATGGCTACTGATGAAGGGCAGGAGGAAGAGAGTGACCCACTCCCTGACCTGCTCTCACAGAACCCTGACGATGGGTCAGTTGATGGTGTAGCCTTGGCAGGCAGCCTCACTACCCAGCAACAAACTGATTGCAGGCAAGTCCTCAATCAGTTTAGACATATGTTTTCTCTGACACCCAGTCAGACCACCTGGTGCACTCATGAAGTGGACACTGGGGACAGTCTGCCTATTAAAAACAAGATTTATAGGCAACCTGACCATGTCAGGGACTGTATCAGGACTGAAGTCCAGAAGATGTTGGAATTGGGAGTGATTGAGCCCTCAGATAGCCCTTGGGCTAGTCCAGTAGTCCTAGTACCTAAACCTCACACCAGTGGTGGGAAAAGAGAGATGAGGTTTTGTGTAGACTACAGGGGCCTCAATGCAGTCACTAGGACTGATGCCCATCCAATACCCAGGGCAGATGAGCTCATAGATACTTTGGCCTCTGCCAAATATCTCAGCACATTTGACCTAACAGCTGGCTACTGGCAGATCAGACTAGCTGATGCTGCAAAGCCCAAAACAGCATTTTCAACCCCTAGTGGGCATTATCAATTTGTGGTGATGCCCTTTGGTCTGAAAAATGCACCTGCCACTTTCCAGAGGTTGGTGAACACAGTTCTCACAGGACTGGAGGCCTATAGTGCAGCTTATCTAGATGATATTGCTGTCTTTAGCTCCACCTGGGAGGATCACCTGGTCCACCTCAGGAATGTTTTACAGGCCCTGCAAAAGGCAGGCCTGACTATCAAGGCCACTAAGTGCCAGATAGGGCAGAGTCAGGTTGTGTACCTGGGCCACCTTGTGGGTGGAGGCCAGGTTCAACCTTTGCAGAGCAAGATCCAGACCATCATGGACTGGACTGCTCCCACTACCCAGACTCAGGTGAGAGCCTTCTTAGGCCTGACTGGGTACTATAGGAGATTTGTCAAGGGGTATGGATCAATAGTGACACCCTTGAATGACTTAACTTCTAAGAAAATGCCCAAAAAGGTTCAGTGGACAGTTAGCTGTCAGAAGGCATTTGATGACCTCAAGCAGGCCATGTGCACTGCTCCAATTCTGCAGAGTCCTGATTACTCCAAGAAGTTCATTGTTCAAACAGATGCATCTGAATTGGGGGTAGGGGCTGTACTGTCACAATTGAATGAAGAAGGTCAGGATCAGCCAGTAGCTTTTATTAGCAGAAGGCTGACCCCTAGAGAGAAACGTTGGTCAGCCATAGAGAGGGAGGCCTTTGCTGTGGTCTGGGCTCTGAAGAAGTTGAGGCCATACTTGTTTGGTACACACTTCCTGGTTCAGACAGACCATAAGCCCCTCTTATGGCTAAAACAAATGAAGGGTGAAAACCCCAAACTGCTTAGGTGGTCCATTTCCCTACAGGGGATGGACTTTACAGTGGAACATAGGCCTGGGAGTAACCATGCGAATGCAGATGGACTCTCTAGGTATTTCCACTTAGAACATGAAGACTTAACTGGGCAAGGTTAGTTTAATGTCCCTACGTTTGGGGGGGTTGTGTAGGAGAGTAGGATCTGCTTCACAGGGGTACCCCCACTTTTTGCTGATACTTCACTGGTTTTCGACATTAGTCTGGCTGGGGCCCTGCTATTCAGAACCCCAGCCTAGCTGTTTCCTCTTTAAAAGGGTCTCCATGTGCCTTAGGCACATCACTGATTGGGATCTGGAGTGCCCTTGTAAGTCCCTAGTATATGGTATACTATGTACCAAGGGCATAGGTACCTCAGAGGCCTGCCAGGGGCTGCAGCATGTATTATGCCACCCCTGGTAGGCCATCCAAACTGACACCACAGGTCTGCTACTGCAGCCTGGGTAAGGTGGTGCATGCACCCCTTGCTGTGGTATAGGTTACCTATATCACTAAAAGCATACACACATATAAACCTATAAGTCACTCCTAAGGCAGGCCTTATCAATCCTAAAGGCAGAGTGCATGGTTCTTATGTGAGAGGGTGCCCCTGCATGAGCAGGGCCCCTCTGCAGCGTTCGGAGACCATCTCTGATGCTGTTTGTAGTGCAGCCTGACCATATACTCTTAAACGCATTATATCCTCGCGGTAAAATGCTAACTATGGAATGGCTGCACCTAAACATGTCGTGTTTGGTGTCAAACATCTTGGAATACTACCCCCCGCCAATCCTGGCGGCGGGGGTAGCATTCCACCCTTCTAGAGGGAAAGGCATGTTAACTCTGACGAGTCCGGTAACTTCTTTCCAGAGCCCTGGCATCACAAAATGGATGCTGCTGCCACAGACACGAGTCTGGCCTCCTGCTGCTGGACGAAACTCCGGCAGGGGAGGCCTGGACAATAGGTTTCCTGTCCCAGGGAGGTGTGACCACCTCCCCAGACAGGACAATGTGTATTGGGGCTGGGCGGGAGCACTTTCGGGTGCTTTGAAGTCCTGCACTGGGGGCACATTTGGTGTCCCTGTGCATACCCCAGTTCAAACCGGATCAGGGGCTTGCAGCCCCTGCTTTGGCGCGAACTGGACAAAGGGAAAGGGGTGTAGCCACCCCTCTGCCCTGACCCACCCATAGGTGGGGCCACAGAGTAGTCCATCCCCTATTTTTGGAATAAAGGTAGGAACCCAGTCCTTAGGACTTTAGATTATACCTGGACGAAACTCTGAAACAGAATCCTGGACCTTCGACGCTCTACTCACGATTAGAGGACTGAAGAATCTCCCTTGGGGTCAAGGAGTGACTCCCCTGCTTGGCAGGCACCAAAGAAGCATCTGTCCGGTTCGCATTACTGAAGCTCCCGTCGGACGCCGAAGTCATCGCATCACCAGAGGTGGATTCTCAGACTTCCCCGAGGCTACCCTGAGTCCCCAGCAAAGCTGAGGCCCGTGGCTATCGTGGGTGACTTGAGACCGTGACCCCTGGACACCGAGCACACTTGCAAGTGCACCATCTTCTGGGTCTCCCAAGAAGTCGTGCTTTGGGCTCCGAGTAGCCCTAGCCTCCAGCACCACCTGCACCGAAGATCACTGGCCCCCACTCCACGAGTGTCCTGTAAGCCAGCTCCACGTGCGGCGTCACGAGGCTCCTTCGCGGTCGCTAGCCCGTTGGCTAGTAGCCCTTACCGAAGGCCAATCTTTTCTTTACTTGGCAGTCTGGTTGCTCCAGGCCTGCCCTCACTTACCCTTGCTGGGTGAGTTCCCCAGACCTTGCTGGTCTGCATCATCGACGATCTACATCTTCCTTGAGACTTGCCGTTGCCAAGGCCTGTTGGGTCCAATCTGGTCGCCGACACCTCTGCACTCGACAGACATCAAGCAACAGCCCGAATCCTGCTCCTGGTCGCCGACAACGCCTCCCGGACCTCGTGGCTGAAGAGTCAAGACGACCGTCAACGAACTTGAAGCACTCGACATCGGTGGGCATCCGTCCATCGCCATCCTGGTCACTGGCTAGTGACCCAGACTCTGTCCCCTCTGCTTTCAGGTTCTTCAGAACTCCGATCCACTCTTGGATCCACCCGGACACTTTTCTCCTGGTCGCCAGCAGCACTTTGCAGCAGATCGCCATAAGAAACGACGACGAAACCCGACCCCGAAAGGCACCTATGCACCCGGCTTCCCTGGGTGAGGTAACACGAGTACTCCGGTGCTCCCGTGGGTAGAGACTCTTCAAAGTCCTAGATCTCAAAGGGTTTTGTCCTAGTCCTCTTTAAAGTGTCCCTTTCCTCTATTTTCCCGATCCCGACTTTCTCCATAGAAGTTAACGGCGTATCGCGGTTGTGTATTTACACTGCACGCGTCTCCCGTGGGTCCCCTGTGTCACTACCTTGGGTGGTTCCTTGTGGTCCAAGCACTTCTAGAGGCTCTAGGCCTAGTGTCTAGTTCAGTCGTGGTTCGCATACCACTTTATTGGTATATGGTTTGGTACGCCCCTAGGGCCCAAACGTGTATTTGTGCTATTACTGTGATTTAAGATCTTATAACCTATGTACTTCGAACTCTAGCCTCATAAAGAGACTAGAGGGGTGTGTTTAGTAATAAATACATATATTTTGAATATATACCTGGTGTGGTGCTCTTTCATTTGGTCACTCAAGAGATTATAGACTGGTAAAACAAGCTGCTTTACATTCCTTCAAGACTTAGCCTGAAGGCTGCTCTCCACAGCTACCACTAGGATAGCTTTCAATAAGGTTGTCTTTAACCTACCTACCATAAGAGTCGATTTGGACTGGTGCAAGGTGCCCACTATAATTAGTGGACAGCATATGCCAGGCCAACTTCTCTAGCGCTCGCTGACACGTTACAGAGAGCGCCAGGAGGTGTTTAAATCACGGAAGGGCTCACGCAGCGCGAGGCCGTGGGCGTGCCGGGGCAAAGCCGGGCCCAGGTCAGGCCCGTCTGCGCCCGTCTGAGACTGGACAAGGCTGGGCTGGGGCATACCTCTTGGTCCTGTGATTTGAAGTCAGGTATACCCGGTAAGGAGCTTTAACCTCTCTTTCTCGCATTAGAGCGCATTAAAGTAAAATGGGGAAGAGAAAACTGGTAACAACTAAGGAAGTCCGCTGATAAAACTGTACCAATTACAAATTATTTGAAAAGTGCCATGGGCATCATCAACAGTGAGATTGTTCAGGTAGAGGAACAATTGGCGGCTACTAAGGCGGCCTGAACGCTGCCCAAGGAGGCTAAGTCAGTTTTGGAAGACCACAATAGTGGAAACAGTGTTGGCTTTGAGCCTGAAGCACAGGACTTGAGCAACTGCAATGGCAGGAGTAACAGCCTGAAGGATAACAGTCCTAACATACCTAAGCTAGATCATCCCACTAAGTTGGGCCCTTGTGTATTGACAACCTCCTTGAAATTTCCACGGCATCGGATACACTTGATCTGATTTCTCCACCCGCGAAAGGTGTAAACAGTACATAGCACCAGCAAGAATAGTCTTCAGAAAACCAAAAAGGGAAGATCTTAAAACCGGACGGAAAGGAACTGGGGATAGGATCTGAAGAGTCAATATGATATATGCTAGGCATTGATACACTCTTCAAAAAACTACATGGGAAAATTGACACTGTCGAAAGACGAGGTTATGACTGAAATAAAACTAGTGCAAAGGATATTACCCAATTAATGGAACTGGTTGCAGCTACGGACACCTAACGTACTCAAAACTTGTCAGAAGTCTATGTCTAGTAGAAACTTTGATAAGAAATACAAAATGATCAAAGTCATGTAAGTGAAATAGTGATGGTTAATATTCACCAACCATCTGTAAAACAAACAGAGGAAGTACCTGGATCATCTAGATTACATTCTGTTGTTAAAACGATGAACGGTAATTTACAAAATGGCTCTAAATATAATCTAGCAACTGAAGGCTATCAACAACCTAAGAGGTATCAGGGGCTCCCTTAGTTTGCCCCTCAGGCGCTCCTATGTTATTGTTTTAAAATGTCCTAAACTATGTGACAATTCCACAGAATCTTGGGAATCATTGAAGAACCGGGTTGTACACTGGTTCTCATTAATACTCATTGTAGCACTAGGCTTTTATCTCAAAGAAATAATCATATTAAGAAAGAGTTAGTTGGGTGGGTAAAGGGAAAAGTCATGTGAAGGGGACTGCGTTGTAGTAAATTTTATCCACCCTGAAGTGGTGGGCTGCTTATTGGAAGAAGTATCAGCAAAATATATTTGGCCATGCGATCGCCCTAACGATACTATCATTGCGGTACCTCTTGGATATTTTATAGATCTAGAACTGAGCAGCCACCTAACTGGTAGAGCTCAACATAGCTCTGTTAATTACATGATACCATCTATGCCGAATAGGTTTGCCCCTTTAAGAAGCTGTAGCGAGGTCGATTGACTGGGCTCGAAAGTTGTACAATCGGATGATAGTATTTATACTTTCAAGTCTTTGAGTACACCGATAGAAGAAGCATGTGCAGAAGTAGCTCAATTGAGCGAAGGTAACCATATTATTTCCCCTATTAGCATAGAATCAGAATCCATAGAAATGGCGCAACTAAACGTTTGCAATAATCCCACCTCTAATCAGTCTGACTGGCACAGATCAACTAGTTGTCCATTGGTGAGATCATTGCAAATTATGTCATGGAAAGTTGCAGGGGTTAAAGTAAATTGCACGACACAGCATGGCTTAAAGCATACAGCATTGTACTTTGATTTTAATGCAAAAAGCATGGTTGACAGAAGCTTTTTTATTAATGGTTTTAAAACTATTTTCTAAACAATACCTTCCAAGGCTGGGAAAGCTGAGTGGAGGCCTAACAGTATTAATATTGGTGTCCTCTCCTGACTTTAAATAAAACCTTCACAAATTCACAGTTACTTCCAGCTCCTACTCTTCTGTGTCAAGGAAAGCAGAATATTGCACTTATTAACTTTTACAATAATATTTTTGATAATACGAGACACAGGATAATTATAACAATGGAGGCACAGCTGGATAATTTTCTGAAGGGATTGGGGTGAGCATATATTAATTTGGGCTGGTGATTTTAATAGTGAATTATGTAATCTTTCTACAGGGGACCAATGTGGTTACGAAGATGAACAAGGTGATCATACTTTTCATTTTCCACATAATTCTTATGGTGAGAACAATTAACTAGGTCATGCATAAACTTAATTTAGAAATCATGGAGCCGGGTGCTCATGAGGAGTTCATGTTAATCACACATATGAGGGATGGTCGTCTTCATGTACTGATCACTTTTTTTAATATCAAGGAATTGCAGGTTTCTCGTTGATAAATGTTTCATACAGCTTAGTCTGTTTAGTGACCATCACCCTCTTGTTAATATTGAACTCTAGTTTATATTATAAGCGAAAGCTTATGCGTCTCCACAGCTGATATTAAAACGCAAGGCAAAAATGGGATCTCTATCAAGTGGACAGGTGTTGACCCTACAGTTTTCATGGAGAATGTAGTCCAAAAAAATAATCACCATATAAAACATGCCTGGACAAACTTTCTAGTAATATCGATACTGTGACGGCTTTTTCAAAACATTTCCGCTGAAATCTCTAAAGATTTGAAAGTTAAAAATAAGAAAAATAGGGATTATTGACCACGTGGTTTAATCAGCAATGTTCCAGATTAAACAGGGACTTGAAGGAAGAATTAAAAGTAAACCTAGGAATAGGGAAAGAATTTGCATCCTTGGAAATGTTATAAGCAAGCCTTAAACTCAAGAAAGATTGAAATCAGGAGAATGCGTTGAATAGTCTGATCCAAGCAGCCGAGACTAAGAATTCTATCTATTTTGGAAAACTTTAGACCAACCCTTGTTTAAAGATATTTCATCTGCCAAGGTTGATACATTAGTGACGTCAGAAGATTGGTTAATTCACTTTGAACATATTTTTAACCCTTCACAACAGGTCACGAAACAGATGAAAACCACAATATTATTTTATTAAACATTGCTAAGATAGAATCTATTACTGTAGAAGAGATAACAACTGCCCTAAAGAACAGCGCAAGTTGGAAGGCTGCAGGACCGGATGGGGTCCCCATTGATATCTTTAAGTATAATGTTGATTTTTGGTCCCTACATTTTAGTTATTTTTTTAATGCAATTATTAACGGGGTGCTACCTGTAACCTGGGCTGAAGCGTGATTGTCCCTATTTTTAAAAAAGGCGACAGAGGTCGCGCAAATGCTACCTCAATATCCCTTCTTGATTCCACCTCTAAATTAACGGGCAGAGTTTTGTTAGCCAGGTTGGAATGCTGGGTAAAAGACAAAATATCTGAACTGAAGCCCAGTATGGTTTAGAAGGGGTATTGGAACGGTTGAGCAGTGCGTTAACCTCGAGTTGCTTATAGGAAACACACCCTTGCCATAGAAGGTCTACTCCACCTTTGTTTACGTTGACCTTTCTAGTGCGTTTGATTTGGTAAGCCAAACCAGAAGTTATAGCTTACGCTTTAGAAGAGATGGGCGCCCCATATGACATTATCAACTTTTATCACAGATATATGCTCACTTAACCTCAAAGATACACTACGGCCAGAGCGGGGGAATGCACTGCGCACTTTAGGTAACCCGTGGAACTAGACAAGGTTGCGTCCTTGCCCCCTTTTATTCTCGCTTTATATTAATGGTATTGACTTTTTATTACAGAGTTTGAAAGCTGATGCCCTATTGTTGGTAAACGTGTAACCCCAGTCTTTTATTATATGCAGATGATGCAGTCCTAATATCTAGGACTGCAAATGTACCAACTCTGATAGATAATTTTACAAATTTCATGACCGGAAAAAGACCTAAAAATAAATCTGAGCAAAACATTAGTCATGACGTGTGGGAAAAGCAAAGCAAGAACTGGACCCACTATGTTGGGGAGTACCCTCGAAGGACATCTACATTCTCTTATCTGGGGTTACTTTTTAATAGCAAAGGATTATGGAGTACACATTAATTTATGTAAATTGAAATTCTTGAGATCAAGCAAGGCTATCTTTAGATTCTCCCATAAAATAGGCAATAAGCCGTCGTGAAATCTTAAAATTATATGGGAGTAAGTGTACCACACGGGTTTGTTATGGTGGAGCCTATGGGGTATGGCAGACATCTCCCATTACAAACCCTTGAAAAGCTAAATTCTAAGAAGGGTATTATCGGTTCCTAACTCAACAGCTACTTTATAGTCCATAAGGAGACAGATGTACCATACCTTAGTTATTTGATTAGTATGGCTGCTCTTACACTGTGGCACCGAATTTGGATTAAAGATGAAACACATTTTACTAAAGATATAATCCTTGATTGCCTCAAACTGACCACTGCAGAAATACCATGGTTACATTATATTCATAGTCTTTTAACTGAGTGTAACGTGGTAATTAATTTTAAAGATCTGAGAGTATCCAGACCTACAGTAAGGGAGTTAAGGAGACTTTTAAATCAGAGAATCAATAGGAGTAGCTGAACTGAGTACAAAACCATGCGTCAGATCTTGTGTGAAGGCCCATTCTCACGGGTTCTCAGCCGTATCTTGTTCTTATAAAAATGTACAACACAGATTTTATTTAACAAGATTAAGGCTGAGTGCGCTCCACTGAATAGCTTTCCTAAGATGGGTAAGTGGAGTTCTAATCTACCTAAGTGCCCGTGTGATGGTAAAACCTCCCAGACCACTTTGCATTTTTTACTCTTTTGTCATTTTTATAGGGACATTAGAAAATTAATTTACGACCACTTTTATTGCCAATAAGCTGTATTCCTATTAATCCGCTTTTTATCAAATTTGTAATTTGGAAACGTATCGACATGTAATGCGGTCATCCTTTTTATTCAAATGGCTATCAAACGAAGAAAGGATCTTTCATACTTGGAAATGCTGAATTATAGAAATTGAATAGACTGTATATTTTATGTATTTATTTGCAGTCTATACTGTCCCATTACATTACCTGATATAACGTTTTTAATGATAATAAGCGGCAATTTGAGGTTCTATCCTTTTCTTATATGAATTATTGCATGAATTTTATTCTTTATTGCTTCCTGTGATGACATGTAAATATTATCGGTATGCCTTATTTATATTTATGTGGAGATGAAAGTTAATTAGGGTGAAAATGTCTATATGAAAGCGTTCATGGGAATTTTAATTATGGAAAAATTGCAAAATTTATGATGAATTGTTTTTATTTGTAGAATGCTTTTATGGATATATTTCTATATACCGAATAAAGCTTGTTTTGATTGATTTGAACAGGGAACTGAAATAATCTAATATTGTAAACAACATAGCTCTGGGTCAAATAATTAGGGGTGGGGCGGAATTTGCGTAGTCGCTACGCAAAGTTCATGGCCTCAAAAATCTCAGCGAGCAGCGGAAATTCCACGGATCACGCGGGTGCTTGCCCATCCGTTCGCGATGTGTTTTGTGCGTGCTCGCGAAATATGTCGCTAACTTGCCCATGCGGTCGCTAATGGCGCAGCCATCTTGTTTTCACTTGTCCCGCCCGT